>VHIU01000139.1:0-43022 GCA_010577795.1 Isatis tinctoria | reverse complement strand
ATTGAGATTGATTTAGAAACTCATACATATTTTTGGGATTTTTGCATTATTTTTTTTTTACGAAAGACTGCCGGCGCAAGCAAATTTCCTAGTCTTCAATTAAAACGAGACTATTTGTTCAAATCCAACCAAATTTTTTCATTCTGTAAATAAGAGCAAACCTGCACTATGGTCCCAAGAAACCAGACAATCCAAAGGGTTGTTGAGAACCTTAATAATCCCCATAGAAAATGCCGCAAATGCTATATTATAAAGTTTCAGATTTCTCATGCTCTTCGGATCCCATTCCCAGCTCTTCACCTTGGCATCAAAACACGACATTGCCTGAGAGAAAGATCTTCGATTATGACATAAGACCACACCTCTATTGTCACGATTCACGAAGAACCTAATTAACATACCTATCCACCAGAAATCAACCGTCCATTTTTTTAAAAGTTGACATCATGAGTTTAAAGACAATAGAGAGTGACATCGAAAATACACTCCATTTTTTTTACAAAAAAAAAAAAATTGTCGTGGGTATTAAGTTTCATTGATGATTTAAAAGTTATCCAATTGGCGGAATTGAATTTACTCATATCACAACTTCTGATGTGAGATTCCTAACAAACTCTTTGGAAATAATAACTCTTCTGTTCTATTTCAAACCAAAGCTAATCACACTAAGACCCCGTTACTAAAACCATTCACGGATCAAGATTAACAGCCTTATTTCTAATACTACTAGGTTAATTTTATGGTTTTCAGCTCAAATCAATTCATAATGAGTTTATGTTAATAGTAGAAAGTTTCTATTAGAAACCTTACATTCGATTAACACCACCCATTTGTCCCACTTACTCTTTCTCGGTTAAAAAATAGACAATCCATCTCTTAAAAGTTTACCCTCTTTGGTTTGACGACATGGGTTATGGTTAATTTTAGGTTATACTTGGTTTATGGAAAATTCAATTTATTGGTTTTATTCACTTTTTGTCGCTTTATATTGCCTGTATAATCTGATAATTTAGATTTTTGAATCTTAAAATTACGATTAAGAAGGGGAAAAAAAACTTGAAAGTAAAACTGCATAAAAATGTTCACTAAGAAAAGCCGAAATATCAGATACAATAAAAGAAAGAGGAAAGTATGGGAAGAAAGGATAAGAATGGGTTTAAGATGAACAGACGAATCCCGGAGGAAGAGTCTTGCCGCAAGAGTTGAGAAGCAAAGTGAGAGCAACAGGAATATTGACCGGAGCGACTCCGAGAAGGCTGGTTTTAAGGGCGGTGCAAAGACAAAGGGCGGCTTCAAAATCAGCCAAACCTTTGACGAGTGAGCAACACTCCTGACTCGGCGGTGTACCGATGACCTCATGAACCAGACCTAACCAGCTCCCACACACTCCAAACTTGACCGTGTCTCTCGGACATTTCGTGGGAGGAGGAGGGCATTGCTTGACGGCATGACCAAAGGAGAATGCTAAGTTGAGGAATAGCAAAAAGACGAGAAGCAATGGTAAAGCTTTCGAGATAGCCATTAGTTTTATTTTTAAGCTATAGTTACCAATGAAGAAGAAGAAGATAGAGACCTTATAATTTGCCTTTTCTGTTTCTCGTCGTGCCTTTGTGGCTACAATTGTTTGTGTTATCGGGGGAAAATAAGATTGTTGATTTTGTTCGAAAACGACACAGAAAATATAATGATTTCCTTGGAGTAAAAGTTTTGCATTTTCCTTAAAAAAAAACAAAGAAGATAAAAATAGAAAAAACTTGTAGACCCCTTGGAGAAGAAGTTAAGGATAAGAAAAACCTACAAGCAAAAGTATATATATATATATGTATTCGAGAAACAAAGGAGGAAAGAAACGAGGCTTTCTAAAATTCGAAAGTAAAATGGGGTTGATAAGAAGCTACTTCTCTTTCGTCTTCGGAACCATCTGCGGGATTTATATAGCGCAGAGCTACAACGTTCCTAACGTTGAAAAACTGGCTCAAGCTGGCTACTCCATGGCCAAGCAGATGGAAGAGAGATACCGCAAGACCAAGACCAAGCCCATACAGGAACAAGACTAAAGTCATCATACTTTTCTTATCAGGCTTTGTATGATCGATTCGCTTTTTTTTTTTTTTCTTAATAATTAAACTGATTTTGATTCCAATCATCATACCAGCGACTTTTGAGATGGATCTTACTTGCTTACTTACTAGGACACACTCAAAGTGCGCTTTTAAAATCAATAACAAGAATAAAGCTTCCACAAAATCACCCCGTTCCGGTGCTACACCTACTTACTGATTTTACAGCTTAAAATGAAGGAAGCAAGAATACGATAATATTTAAGAAAATCTGGTAAGAAAAGACTTTGTAAAGCTGCTAACCCCATAGCATATTAGTGGTTTCTCAAGTCCGGTTCAAAATGTAGCCAATCACGCAGCCGAGAAGACCCACCAGCAGCATCAACACCAAGGAATGACCACCCGACTGCTTCTTGCTTGATTCTTTCCTCAGCATTTCCTGAATACAACCAATCTGTTATTTCTTTTGATGAAGCAAATGACAAGTAGATTACTACTTAATTAGTGACCTCGGGGTCATCCCGTACCAGTTCCTGTCGGAGCTTCTGACTTTGTTGCGTAGCACTAGTCTTCTCCTCTGTCAATTTGTGAATCATGGACCATGCCTGAGCAAACACAGTCATGTTAAGATACAAAGCACGGGTGGGTAATAAGACTGTGTGACATGTAATTTACCTCTGAAGATTTCTCAGTTGTTTCTTCGAGCGTTCTCGACACCTGAAACAAGAAGATGCACTCGATGATCTTCTTAACTTAAATCCCTCTTTAAGGTAAAAGAAAAACCAAACTCGTTGCTCACGTCATCAAATAGTGAGCCAGTTTGAGAGCCAGCAATGTCGTTGAGGGAAGTCCTTGGAGAGTTGCCTTCTTCAGATCCTTCCGGGACAGGTGAAGGCGGATTTGCAGGGATGTAAACGACCCTCAGTTTGAAATCCTCAATCACTCGACCGGCCTCCTTGTTGAACTGCACAACCAAATATCATGTAAGAAGACTAAAACCCTGAGAGAGTGCAATCTAATATCGATCTAGACCCCCAAACCATTTCAGCGACAACTTCTTTGGACGTTGTACCGTCTGAGACAATAACACTCTGAACAAGGAACTTGTCTTTGCATTGCATATCCAGAGGTGCCTCTTTCTGGGCTTGCATCGTCACTGAAACCAACACAACGAGCCAAGCAAGCAAGTTCAATTTCGATTACTTACATCACATAATGAATTCCAATGGAGTTCAAGAAACAAGTTAACCTGTTACACTGCAGGAATCCCCGGGCAAGACAACACCGGTGTTTGGACGGACACAGTATTTCCGAGGATTCGTTGTTTTCACCTGTTTTTTTTTACCAAAACAATGAGATTAAAAAAGTGCTATTTGATAAGAAGCTTTGGCTTTTTACCTTAAATGCGACAGCTTTAGTAGTCTTGTTGGTCAACTGCATCGAACACGAGCTTTGCTTCTTCAACTCAACTTTCACCAAAACATAATCAATCGTCAAATCATATTATACAAAACCCATCAGGTTCGATTTTTAGTTTTACAACCGCAAGCTTTTCCAATGAAAATTGCCGACAGGAATTGAGATTCAAAATCGAAACTCAAACATATTCACAATTAAGACTCATTTTGATCATTCATTACTAAACTTACAAGGGAACTTGAGCTCTGTAGGATGGATATTGACGAGATCTCCGGTCGTCATGATTCTTGATCCGAATTCGAAATTGAATCTAGGGTTTACCGACAATCGAACGAATTTCGATTTGATCGGAGAAGAAGAAAAATTGAGACAAATATGGTAAATAACTTTTTTCTTAAAAAAAAAAAAAAGTATTAATGCCACATAGCTTTGATGGTCAGCGATTGACTGTGATTTTTTATCTACGTAAACGACCGTTACGTTAGCCGTTAGAAAAAAAGAAAAAAAAAAAAAAAAAACAAGGCTCTTGTTCCCGTTGAACGTCGCTCGCACGTCACCATTATATGCTATAAGATGACCGATATAACCCCAACCTCCGAAAGACTCGCCTTGATGTCCAAAGGGTACTTCTGGTGTTTCCTCGTGTACGCTCCACGATTTTAAATGTGCGCCGTTATTTAAAAGACCGTTACATACTTTTATACATTTATAGCTCCTTCCTTATTTATTTATTTCTCTTACCTGTAAGTAGCCTGTAACGTTTCTCCAGTTGACCAAATGAAATAAGTCAAGTTATTCAGAATGGATCTCTAAATAGGCTTCATGAAGCCCAATTAATTTGGTCAGTCTCTCACTTTGTCGTGGCCCATCAGCTCCGTCTCCGTAACTTTATTTTTTCTTTGATGAATGTGTTTAATTGATTAATTCTTCCCAGTGGCAGCAATATATGTTATGATATCAGCTTCGAATATGAAATCATTAATTAGCGGCGACGCCTAGATACTGCCTACTCTCTACTTTTGATAATAAATATATACACGCCTTGTATATAAAAGCAATTGAAGATACATTTCCAACGGAAAATTTTACATTAGTTCCAAAATTTCTAACAAGAAAAGTCTCTCCTGATCGATTATCAATGTCATCATAATAATCAGTTAAGTTTGAGCTGAAATTAACCACATTTTGAAGATATTAATTGGGAAGGTGATCATGAAAAACCTTAATTTGAAAAAAAACAAAAAAAAGAAGAAGAAGAAGAAGCTAGAGCTAGTTATGGGTCACCCCAACATTTGCAGCTGAGCCGTAGAACCCTTCTCTTCCCATCATCACATCCTCTCCTTCCTTCAAAATTTTAAACCATGCATGAAATCATATGATAAACTTAATTAAGTTTTAACTAATGGCGAGTGATGTGACTAAATAACTTTTAAAACATATGTAAAGCCAAAGATAGTAGATAACCTGCTGGCGCACGTTAGCCTTCTTGGTAGGAGGATGATCAGGCATAAGACCAAAGTGTATGTGAGGGAAATGAGCCCACTGTTTCACACATCACGCACATATATAGATTTCAAACCTGAACAACTTTAGCTAGGCATGGTTTGAATTGAACTATAAACTCTTTTGTGTCTATTACTTTTCGTATATAAGTCATATTTGTATCTCGCTTGGGAAAAGTAATCACCATATGATTACATTACGTTCACATTTAATCAAACCACATAAATAGAAAACAACAAAAGTTTTTGATGTGTATATAATTACTATTGGTCGAAAAGAAAAAAATATATATATATATATACATAGTCACTATTTCTCTTATACGTACATTAAAAAAAGTTTGATCAGAAATATTCGTATCTAACAAGACTGAATAATTGAATATGTGTTTGGGGCTTTATTTATTGAAACCCTAGACTTAGATTCTGATTCCTAAGGCTACTCTAGTGTTGGACAAGACTTCTATCATATATATGCTGGACAAGACTTATACCTTATGGATTATGTATGTACGGTAACAATGTTTTTTTTTTCCTTCTTTCAAAAGCAAATTAAAGGAAGAATCAAATTAATGTATAACCACAATATCTACGAGCAGTCAATTTATCTGACTATAAATCTATATATAATATGTACATACATCTCCCCAACGACTAATTAGTATATACAAATTTCGTAATAAAGGTAAAAGAATGAGAATTGATCAAAGAAGAGAAAAAAAGAGAGAATTAGTTAAGAAGAAAAAGAAATGTACATTTTTGGCAGCAGCACTGAAGGCCTCTCTGTGGCTGATATCAGGGTTGCCTGCCTTTATACGTTGGATCTCCTCCCTGTCCAAATATTATATATATAGAAATGTCACATCACATCCATCTCCTCCCAATCTTAATTATGAGTAAATGATTAATTAGGCAAGTTATCCATATTAAGCAAGGGAGAATAAGTTACTTGATGAATCGGTTGTAAGCAGATGGTACTCTCTGTCGCTTCTCTGGGGCTGCTTTCCCACAAACAAACAAACAGAACAAATTCAATTTTTAATTTAAAACTCTCTTTTAAATAAAAAGATAATAATGACCCCCGAAAATCTAAGAGTTCACAAATTACAATAAAAAAATATCTCTCTCTCTCTCTACGAATATTTTCTCTCTCTTCCTCTCCCTCTCACTTTGCTCGTTATCATCATCACTTCATCATTATCTTTCTAACGATCTAACCCCCAAAAATATATCAATCGACGTCTACAGGTATAGCTAGATTTCCGGGGGATAAAGATACGAGTTATTAATTTTTGCTCAGAACTTGTTTTCTGTAAAAAAAGAAAAAAAAATGCGAGAACTTACATAGCCAGGATATATACAAGAATCAAACCAAAACTTTGGAAATCCAAAACAGGAAAAAAATATAACCAAACGCGATATTTTTGGTGGGCTTCTCTACTGTATATGTGAAAGATGGAAATGAATGAATAGGGTTTTGTTTGTCAATTAGGGTTTTTTTGTTGTTGCTAATTTACTTGGTTTGGAGCTAGATGCTGAAATAAAGATAAAGAAGATTGGAATGTTACGTCTATTGGCTGGTGGTGGGCGAGGCATTTCCTGCAGATCGACTCTTCCGTTGCGAGTGGACATAACCAAAGACTCGTGGGAGTGGTGAGGTGCTGCCTGATGGCTCATCATGTTCATGTTTATATTCTGTCCTCCGTTTCGCATCTCCTCCTAACGGAAAAAAAAAAAAAAAAAAACAGAAAAGAGAGTTGGACAATGGAAATTAAACCAAACTTCTTTCAGTGTTTTCCCAAGAAACCCTAATCGTTATCATTGGGGATACTGTTGTGTTCAACAAGAACCAAGGCTTAGAAGTTAGCTCTAACATAATTAAAGTGCTAAATTATTAGACGCTTTTGGACAGAGTTTCTTAAATTTGTATATCTCGAGGTTCAATGAGAACATCCCTAATACTACTTTTTTAATGTTGAAAATGCCAATTAGAAAGAAAAAAAAAACTAATTTCTTTTGATGAGTAAAGTGATGATGTACCAAGAGATTGGGAGGAGGAGGAGGAGGTGGTAGAAAGGAATGGCCACTGTTAGAAACGGAGGGAAGAAGAAGAGCTCTCATGTTCACAGTCACCGACAAAAGATTTGAGCAGTGGCCGCATCTCACCGTCACGGTCTTGAACAAACTACTCGGAGGAACACTCACCTGCCAATACCACACATTAATATATTCATTCATGTGAAACCCTAGCTAGAAATGAAACCTTGATTATACGGATATAAAACAGACGAGATAAGAATCCGAATTTACAGCTAGGACGGTGTCGCAGAAGCTGCAATGGACGTAACAGAGCTGGTCCAAAGATGAGATGTGGTCCGGTGGATAAGCTGGAGCTGAGGAGGACGACATGGACATGCTCGACATAGACTCTTTTTGCTTTTCCTTTTTCAAGCAAAAGAAAAAGAGTAAGAGGAGAGGGTGTGATTTGATTGAAAAGATATGACTGATCGATCAGATAGATGTTGATTTTGCTTCCCCCACACCTTTTGACAATCGTGTTAGTGTTGGGTGATGAGCAGTACCTTATATATGTTAAGTAGTTCTCCAGAAGTTGAATTCCAGAGAGAGAAGAAAAGGAACGGTGGAGAGTATGGAGGAAGATGTGGTAGACATAGAGAGAGAGAGATTTCTATTTATGTAAATATGAAGAGACACTGTACCTAAACAATTTGGCAACATGTGATGAAGAGGCCATTGTAGAGATAAGCTACATACCTGCATTCTCATTTAGTACTCTTTCAACCGGTATTTTCTTTTTCCAATCCATCCTTTTCTTCTACTAATTGAACCGGATACAGAATCATGCATATATATAAATTATCAGATCAAAATCTCCATACACAAGTAATTATAATAATAATAATTTGTGGTGCTTGAAATACTTTAGTATACATATGTTTAACCTGTGATCAAGTTGTAGATATCCGTTCGGAATAAACAAAGATTTCAAAGTTTTTAAAAATATATACAAGATTTATGCAGCATCAAACATAATACATATACGACAAACATGTTCACCTTTTTCTAATGAACTCTTTAAACCGCATGTAAGTGGAAAGAACAAAATTAACTTGAAGTTGGATTAGTGTAAGATTTAACCATAGCATTATAAATGTTTATATATTAGAATGTCTTACACTGGAAACGGAGATATAACTAACATACGATAAAGTCTGAATTGAACATCTATGATTGATGATTCTTAAAAAAAAAAAGAATTTGGTTAAGCATTTGTTACATGGTTGGTACCAGTATATAAGGGTAATACAATTGGTACGCGTTATATAGTGTCTCCGCCAAATCCTTGGCAAATTACACATAAAGTAAAGAGGGAGCTAGTCAAGGTGTTTTGTTTTAACATGCACTTGCATTTAATAGTCAAAATGTTTTGTTTTAACATGCACTTGCAGTAAATCCAAGTCTATAGTTTGGAAAACAGTAATGTTGAGGTCCTTATACATGTTTGAATGCAAAAGAAGAAGAAGATAATATAAAATAAGCGATTTATCGAAGTGAAGTCTAAACTGCTTATGGTTTGAATTGAATTGGAAGACCATATTGTGTTTTTTTTTTTTTTCAATGACGCAAAGTTCGATGAAGTGGGAGAGAGAAGGAGAGGAAAGGGACTTGTGCATGGAAGTGATTAAGCAAAGGCTCATTCATCAGTTGTTTTCACACTTATAACGTTTCTGCCACACCACTCTTTCCCTCGATCCTCGTCAATTCCATGCCCCATTTTTTGTTTTGTTTATATAGTCTTTCTATATTCCTATGTATATCATTTTGTCATCATTATTTCAATTTACCCGCAAGTGCATGTGTGATTTCACTAAATTCCATAGTGCAAGGACCACCATTTTTGTGGTAATTATTCAGATTTTTCGTGGGAATTACTAGGCCATAGTAAAACTCAAAATATTCACTTATTCTATTCTGAAATTAGTTTGATTTTTGAATTTATTATTATTATTATATATTCTGGCAATCCGATTGGCGATTACCCAATAAAGTAGATACATAGAATATGATGATGTTTGGAAGTCAAATGCTATCACTTTAATAGTTAGTTTTTGTTTCAAATTATAAATATCATTAAAATGAAAGTTTAGATGTTACAACATGAATTAACAAATAGTTTGAATAAACATGTTATGGCTCTTTGAAATCTATGCAACATGTTATAAAAGAAATTATATTGCAACTTAAGTAATTGTATTGAGTTTCTTACAAAAGGTACTGGTATATAATAGTATCAAGTGAAAAAAAAAAACCATGATTGCAGAGAAAGACAGAACATTAAAATCGAGGACGACACAAGGCGTCGAAGTTGACTCATTATAAAAGTAATAATCGCAAAATCCAGCAGCGGAATTTAAAGCAAAAAGGTTCAAAAAAGGAAGAAGCTTATTTAAGAACATATACTGTTTTATGTCCGATTTGACCATTCATATCTCAATCTACCTTACTCACAAACACACATTAGCACACATATATATGTACACAGAGCTAGGCATGTATAGTTGTCAGCCACGACGCGCGACAGAGATCAAATTTTGATTTCTTGCCTTCTTGTAGACACCTCGAGCTCTTCCACTTTTCTTTTTCGATTTTCTAAAATATTCTTAGGTTAGAATTTATCTGACGATACTCTTTAAAAGAATGGTTACAAGATAATTTATTAAATTCTTCTTCCTTTCTTTTCCACCGCCTCAATAGGTGAGAGACAGAGCTGTCATTTCTCACACAAACACTTTGGAAAACAATCAACATCTAAGTATATATGCACGTGTATATGTCTCTCTTTCTCTTGTTTTCATTAACATTCCCGTTTCTAGCCACTTCTTCGCCGTGCCACGGTTTTACATTTTACCACGCATCATATCTTTCCAAGACCTGTAACGAAACATAACTACTTTACATAATGAATTTACACAAATTTTTATTTTGTTGAGGTAATATTCCAAATATATATTTAGTTCAAAGAAAATATTCCAACTATATAATCAACTTGTTCGTTTTTGTTGTTGTTGTCAACTTAATACATTTTATTGTATCCGCATGTATAGTGAAAGCAGAAGCAGAAAGATTGAAAGTTTCAGAGTTCAAAATATCATTCTCATAAAACTTAACTTGATACAGAGTTTTAAGGAAGCTATTTATACACAGATGAGACTTGAAATGAAACTAGATTACAACCGAATATGCTAAAGGAATATCCTCTTTCTCTTAGCTCAATCTTCCTTATCCTCAAGCATGTGGAACCTGTTGTTCACCGCAATTGTAGCTGGCGTCGTGTTCGTACGTCTCGTACTGTCTCTGCTTTTGCCAACCGTGTTTAATGTGACCGTTGCAAGTCTTGTGCTTTCTCGTTTGGGCTTCATAAACTTTTGATGGCCCAATCCTCCATTTCCATTTCCGTGTTGGCCCACAGCCTCATTGGTTGTGTTAATATCCCCTCTCAAACTCGAGGTGGGAGGTTCTTCCACACCGAGTTTGTATCGAAGATCAAAGAAGCTCTGCTGAGGAAGAGACTTTGTGAATATGTCAGCGATTTGTTGTTTTGCTGGAATGTGCTTCACGACAAGCTTCCCCATTGCTACTCTTTCACGTGAGTAATGATAGTGAGTCTCAAAGTGTTTTGTTCTCTTGTGAAAGACAGGATTCGTTGTGAGTCGAACTGCAGAGAGACTGTCACAGTAGACTTCAGCCGTTCTGTGTTGTTCTATTCCAAACTCTCGAAGTAAAGCTTCAATCCAGGTAAGTTCAGCTGCGGTATCCGACAGAGTACGATACTCAGCCTCAGCAGATGATCTCGAGACAGTATCTTGACGCTTAGCAGACCATGATATGATGTTTGATCCAAGAAAAGTACATAAACCGCCAGTTGATCTCCTAGTATCTCGGCAACCAGCCCAATCACTGTCACAGTAAGCTCTGAGAGTAGAGTCTGTGTCAGAAGATAGTGTAAGCCCTATAGTAAGAGTTCCTTTAACATACCTGAGAATTCTCTTAAGCAGTTGAAAGTCTGATAAGGTTGGTTGATGCATCTTCTGACAAACGAAGTTTACTGCATACTGAATGTCAGGCCGAGTCAGAGTTAAATACTGCAACTTCCCAGCTAAGCTTCGAAAGTATGTGGGATCAGAAAACAGTTTGTCCTGATTTGGAACTCTGTCCAGTTGCAGGGGTAACGGTGTGGGCATGGGAGCACAATCAGACATCCCGGCGACATGTAATAGATCTGTAGCATACTTATGTTGATTCAGAAACAGTCCCGTATCTGTAAACGTAGCTTGAATCCCTAGGAAGTAGCTTAACTTCCCTATGAAGGGAATGTCCTGAAATCAGACTTGTATTTACTCTAGTAGAGTCGTGATGTCGAGATAAGACAATCATATGATATTGGACGGTTATAATGTTTTGCTAGAAGCCGCTTATAACTTATGAGTTATGAACTCATTACCATTATCATATGATCCTATAGGGTCACACACCTAAGCAAACTGGATATATAAATTGGGTTTTGATCATTAGAGTAATGATTATGATCAACGTATATAAGATATACGTCGATATCATTTTTCTATGAGGGTGTCGATCGACACTAATAGTGGGTGTCGATCGACACCTGTCGGCATCGTCTTCTCGATGTTTGACTTTCTGTGAGGGTGTCGATCGACACCAATGGTGGGTGTCGATCGACACCTGTCGGCAAGTCCAGCCTATATATATGATATGAGGGCTCGAGCTTGAGACATAGAAAACAGAGAAGTAACAAGAGAGAAGCTCTTGGTTACCACAGAAAACCACAGAAAAAGCATAGAAAGGTTTGAGAAAACCCAAACGCGAATCGTTCGCGAAGGCACTAGCATCCCGTCATCCAGTTTGTGTGCGTGTGGACTTCTGTAGAGGCGCAGCACTTGAGGCGCTTTCATTATCTCGATTACCTGTTCTTCTTCCGCTGCAAATCTCCAGGTATGTTCGAGATTTGACAAAGATTCAATTAACACAAGATCCGTGGGTTAGGATGTTGTTAGGCTGTTTTAATCGGATTAAAACCTGAACAAATCCCATCACCCTATGTCTTTCATTCTGAACTGTTCGCTCAGTGCAGTATAGAATTCAGCTAGAAGATCATTATTATTCCATGTCAAAATCATATCATCAACATATAGCAAAAGAAACATGATTTGTTGATTGTTTTGATAAATGAAGAGAGAAGGATCTCAGGTATTGCAGATAAAGCTAAACTGAAGTAGGTACGAGCTCAGTTTGTCAAACCAAGCTCTCAGTGCTTGCTTGAGACCATATATCGCCTTGTTCAATTTACATACATACTTCATATGCTCTTTGTCTTCAAAGCCTGGAGGCTGCCTCATGTATACAGTTTCGTGAAGATCCCCATGCAAGAATGCGTGTTTCACATCTAGTTGCTTGATCTCCCAAAGCTCTACTACTGCCGTATGTAGAACCATTCTAACTGTTGCTGTCCTCACCACTGGACTATAGGTCTCCAAAAAATCTATTCCTTCCTCTTGTTCATATCCTTTCGCAACAAGTCTTGCTCTCAGTTTATCAAGGGTCTCATCTGCATTCAATTTGGTTTTGAATGTCCATCGACATCCCAGCACATTAACATTGTCCGGTTGAGGAACGAGATTCCATGTATTTGTTTTGTGACATGTTCCCATCTCCTCACTCATCGCACCATTCTACCCAGGATGCTTGAGTGCTGCAGCTACTGTAGTAGGCTCCGTAGGTATGCCTTTGATGACACTCAAAACGTATCGAGGATTAGGCTTGACAACTCCTGATTTACCTCTAGTCATCATAGGATGAGCATTATGTTGTTCTGATAATTCTTGTTGTTGTTCTGCAACCACAGCCTCTCTTGATGCAGAAGAAGGCGACACTACTTCAGAGTCTGTCTCGACATCTTGACTTGGAGTATTAGGTGGAGTCTCTGCAACGGGAAACTCAAGTTGTATCTCAGTGGGTGGAGCTATATTCTGATGTTGTTGAGGGATAGGCTGAACATATCATGGCTCCTCCTCTGCATCGGGTACAATATATGAGTCAATCACAAGATTGTCAAACGCTGACTGCCATGCTTTGAGCATTGGTGAATTGGCTTGAGGGACCAGACTCCAATATGTATCAGTGTAAGGAAAGCGGTTTTCTTTAAAAAGATCATGTCTGCTGATATAAACTCTTCCAGTAGGTGGATGTAAGCACTTGTACCCTTTGTACTTGTCAGTGTATCCCAGAAAGACACAAAGAAGTGATTTGGGATCAAACTTATTCTGAGAATAGGGTCAAAGATAGGGATAATAAGCACTCCCTAAGACGCGCAACGAAGTGTATACTGGCTCTTTTCCTTGCAGCAGTTGAAAGGGACTGACCATTTTGTCATGAACTGTCGAGGGGAGAAGGTATATCAAAAAATTTGCAGTGAGAAAGGCTTCTACCCATAGTTATTGAGGAAGAAAGCTTTGAAACATCATAGACAGTCCTAGTTCTGTAAGTTGTCTGTGTTTTCTTTCGGCTAGACCATTTTGTTCCGGCGTGTAGGGACATGAAACGTAATGTCTGATCCCACAAGTAGCAAAGTGCGAAAGAAGCTGGTGATTCATGAATTCACCACCACCGTCACTTTGGAAGATCTGAATTTTCTGATCGAACTGATTCTCTACTTGTTGTTGAAACACTTTAAAGGAAGCATAATCATCTGATTTCTGCTTAAGAGGATACAACCAACTGAATCGAGAGTAGTTATCAACGAAAACAACATAAAATATGAACTCCTGAATAGACATACATGGAGCAGGACCCCACACATTACAATGAATCCTCTCAAGAGGTCTAGTAGCTTGAAAGACAGAACTAGTAAATGGAAGTTTGCTAGACTTTCCCAGATTACATGCCTCACACAAAGTATGAGATGTTTTATTGACTGAGATCGCCTTTATTCTAGATAGATGCTGCAGAATTTGTAGATGAGGATGCCCCAATCTCTTGTGCCATACTTGATCAGAAGCTGCTTGTTGCCTGACTGAGTAGTGCACCATAAGCTGAGTATCCTCCAACCGGTGCAGACCATTGAGTTTATTTCCATTGCTGAGGAACTGCTTTGTCAACTTGTCCTTAACATACAGTAGCAGAGTCAAATGTGACTTCACAAGGAAAGTCATCTGTGAGCTTTGAAACTGACAATAGGGATTTAGTTATGTCTGGACATATTAAAACATCATTCAGAGGTAATGTACATGTAGGAGCTGGTATCGTAATAGAGCCAATGTGAGTAATGGGTAGATAATCACCATTCCCAACGATCACTGAGTCTGACCCGTCGTAAGGAGCAACCAAATGCAGATGTTGGGGGTTGTTAGTGACGTGATTCGTTGCTGCAGAGTCAGCAAACCACTCTGGACCTGGTGAGTAGTTGGAACCAGAAACGCGAAGAGCAGCTGAGGCGTGTTTCATCTCTTCCACATTGTAGTTCTGATCGAACCTTTTAAAGTACTTGAAGGCAGGATGTCCATATTTCCCACAGATCTGACAAGTTGGCCGCTGGTCTGTAATCTCTGAGTACCAATTTTGTCCTGCAGGCTGACCAAACTGTTGTGGAAAACCTCGACCTTGTGTTGAGTAATATCCACGACCTCTGTAACCTCCTCTGTCGCCTGAATAGCCACCTCAGTCTCCTGAGTAACCGCCTCTATACTGTCCTCTTCCTCTTCCGGAGTAACCACCTCTGTCTCCGGAGTGACCACCTCTGTCAGTGTAGAAATCTTTGTGGGGAGTCACAGCAGAGGGAGTCTCGTATTTCTGCAGTTTATCATCAAAACCGACCAACTTATACATCACATTTTCAAAGCTTGGTCCCGGAACATTGTCCATGAAGTCTTCGATAACTGTAGCAATGGACTCATACTCTCTCCCAAGGCCGTTCAACACTCCATATATCTTTTCTTGTTCAGAAATCGGTGCTCCTATGGAGTTCAGTTGGTCGCAAAGAGACTTAATCTCTGTTAGATACTGAGACAAGGGTTTAGTACCTTTTGTTGTAGTCTGGATGCGTCTTTGAATGTCCAGTCGTCTTGTAGTTGAAACTCTGTTGTACTTTTTCGAGTGCATACCAGATTTCCTGAGATGAACATGGCTCTGATATCATGAAAGCAGAAGCAGAAAGATTGAAAGTTTCAGAGTTCAAAATATCATTCTCATAAACCTTAACTTGATACAGAGTTTTAAGGAAACTATTTATACACAGATGAGACTTGAAATGAAACTAGGTTACAACCGAATATGTTAAAGGAATATCCTCTTTCTCTTAGCTCAATCTTCCTTATCCTCAAGCATGTGAAACCTGTTGTTCACCGCAATTGTAGTTGGCGTCGTGTTCGTACGTCTTGTACTATCTCTGCTTTTGCCAACCGTGTTTAATGTGACCGTTGCAGGTCTTGTGCTTTCTCGTTTGGGATTCATAAACTCTTGATCGCCCAATCCTCCATTTCCATTTCCATGTTGGCCCACAGCCTCATTGGTTGTGTTAATATATAGTATTATAACACATGGGAAAAATATCAATTAAACGTGGGCTAAACTGAAGAGAGATTGTTTCACGAGGCACTGAAACCTTTCTGGATCAAACTATATAATAACATTATAATTACATATATAGTCACAAAAAGCTAGTTGTATTATAATTGCATTTCTGTAGTCCTACTTAAATATTCGTGCTTACACATTTATCTCGTACAGTTTTATATCAATCTTCAAACATTCACACCAACGACATGCATATGAAATATTTGCGCTAATAACATATACAGATATTGTTTTATTGTGATATGTACGTAGTCTAATAGTTTGTACGTATCATCGCTTTATCACATGGATTCAAATCCGTGCATATTGTTAATAAAAATAAGACAGCTTTCAATATTTTTGTAGAGGTTAGATTTAAGGATCGAAGATAATTCTTTTGGAGAATTTTATTATCTTGTTATTGTATAATTAGGTCAGTATGCGCAGATTTTTTTTCAGTTTATATATATTTGCACAAATATTATCACGTACTAGTTGATATCATAAAAACATTCGGAGCTTCTTTGACGAACCTGCTTTCCTCCTGTTTCACCTTCATCAAATATTTTAATGGAATGAATATTATCTGATTTGTAAGGGAAGAAGAAACAGGCAAAACTAGTGGGCTCTGAATAAAAATGGATGGGCCATTTAAGTTACATAAACACTCCATGAATCATTTAATGGTGGAAGGGACATTGGTAGAGGGCAGCCAAGAAGCAGCGTGGAGGAAGTTGGGTAACGTAAACTGTCGGGCTTCGTGGATATCAGATATCAGGTGTAACCCGGGCCAGTTGACCCGGTTCGTTGTAACCGAACCCGGACCGGAGTTTTGATACTCGGCGTAATAGAGAGTGGTAAGCGCGGTGTGGTTACCCCAGTCGAGCCATCCTGTGGGGTGGGATCAAGGGAGCAAGGAACGTCTCCATGACGACGGTCCGAGCATAGGATCCCCACGGACGGCCGAGGTACGTCCTCACGCCTCCTCTCACGACCGAGTTCTGGATCACGATCCCCGTCGTCTGATTCGGGTTGCCCCGGCTCTGTGCGGTTATGGTGTTGACTCCATTCGGAGGCCTGCGGGAGAATATAGTACAGTTCTGGAAGACGGCGGCTGCGTTTCCGAATATGAAGTCGACGGTGCCGTATACGTTGCACTCCCTGAAAAACTGACGCCCCGAGTGGACGTAGAGCGTGTCTTGGATGCTACACCTGTAATACGCTGACCTGTCCGAATCCGACCTCAGTGCCACCGCCCCCGCCATGTTCTTGATCGTCGTGTCTCGCGCCACGAAGCAGCAATTGGGATTTGATTCCGACATTGACATATTCCTCGTAAACACCTCCCCTGACGTGTATGACGTACCTATGGCTTCCCCTTGGCCTCTCTCCCGCGCCATCCACCGCCTCTTGTATGGTCTTGTAGTCGCCTGAGCCATCTTGAGCCACCACTACATCCGTTGATCTTCTGCTTGTCGAGGGCGTTTCCATTGCTGCTTTTGACGTCCCCAACGCCACACCAAAACCCTTCTCGTTTGCCTCCATCCCCTGTCTCCTCAAGGTTTGTTAAACAACTGATGACTGGACTCGGTTCATATATATCCAGTTGAGTTACCTTGCTAATGGCCAAGGCGTTAATGACATCAATGGTGATGCCCTGCAAAGATTCAGACGAGACTCCGAGCTCTGACATCCCTTCCCGACACGTTTCTACGCTGGTCAGTGCGGTGCTGATCAGCCATGCCTGCACGTCCGCTCCAGAGCACACGTCCCCGGGACACGACACGCTCTGGTTGAGCCTGTGGATGGTCTGGTCGTACAACTCCATACAATCCTCCCATGCTCTCCCTTTTCACGTTTCCTTGAGTCAAACTGTGCCCCTTGAGTGTAGGTATGGTTCTTGGCTCTCACGGCTCCATCTAGTGTTCCTTCCATGGACACCTTCAGGAACTCTGTTGCGCTTCCTATTGGTTTCTGCGTCGGACGTTGAATCACCAGTGTCTTGCACTGACCCGGGTGCGGCGTTTGATCGCACATTTCGTCTATTCCCGTGTTTTCATTTCCAAGAACCATTGAGGCAGCAACACAACTAATAACAATTTCTATCATGAGGTAACATATGCATGATGATGGTTTTTATAGATTTCTTTTACTACATGGTGTGAGTTACAAACTAGATTGTTGTTAAATGCGAGTTAACGCATGTAGCAGTTTTAAACCTCGTTAATTAAATGGTTCTTGTGGTTTTTCTTCTACATTAATTAAGTTTATCAAATGATTTTAAAAGTCGAGCAATTATACTATACATCCTATATATTTTATTGACCAATAAGTGAAATGTATGAATTATGATTGTAGCCTATTCATCAGAACTCATATGTATTAAGAGTGTAACAACATCATACATATTAATCCGCAATTAAAAGGAATAAAAGTCAACGGGTACTAAAGGAACAAGTCGACACAGCAAGTTACAATAAGTAAAAGACAGATGACTAACTTGGCGTAGAAGAAAAGCGTACAGTAAGATTTAGCTTCGACAATCCCTCCTAACAATCGTACAGACAGCAGCTCGTTAGTCCGAAAAATCTAATCTTCGATCCTCGATCAGGTCTGGAGACTCAGTCGGCCGGCAAAGATATGTTGATGTCAGTGGCTGAGTTTCTCGGGTTGTCCTGTCCATTGGTCCAGCTAGAAATGCCGAATGAAGATGGCGGCTGATCTCTCTCTGGGTTTGACGACGAGAAAACAGAAGCAGGAGGAGGAGGAGAAGGCAATGACATGACCGTTGCAGAGGTATGTTCGACTCTTTGCTTCCTTGGTTTCTGATATTCTTGTTGATCACTCGTTACAAAACTGCCAACAACAACCTGTTTTAAGAAACACAAGAAACTTGGTGAGACTTAAAGAGACGGTTTCAAGATTGAGCCTAACTGATGTTGGATTCACGGGTGACCTGAATAGGAGTGGCCGCAATGAGCAGGCCAGCCACGCCGCCACCAACAACACGACCATCAGGACCCGCCAAAGAGACGCTCATGCCACCAGAACGTCCTCTTGAGCCTTGATTCTCGGTTTCCATGAAAGAACCAGACAGCGACAGTATCTCAAACCGACCCTGTATAATATAACTCTCTCTTTTTAGAACTCTCTCTCTCTCTCCCTCTCTGGTAACTTTAGAGATGGAATGTGACAAACAAACCTCGTAGGTGAGAGTACCACCGCAGGAATCAGGCTGGCGAAGAGTGACATTCGATATCACTCCATTTGCCGACAAGATACAAATAGCTCGCGGTCCTTGTTGTGAAAACGAGATGACTCTCATTGTAATATCCTTCATTCAAACCAAAACAAACATCATACAACTGGAGTGGTTGCTGAGCATGAAACAAGATCTCCTCTCAACTGCAATCTAAGGTCTTTTATTGCTTTCTTAGTACATACCTCACCAGTGTTCACTGTGATTATATGTGGCGTGAAATTTGATCCAACACCACCCCCAACCCCGAACCTTTCACCTGCAACACGATGATTAAACCCGCAAAGTTACAACCTCTAAAGACACTCGCAAACAAACGAAAGTTCTTTTTCAAAACACGGAACCTTTCTGCAGTTTTGTGTAGTACATAAATGACAAAAGAAGTATTGTATGTTGTACAATATATAAGACTTAATGATGAAATCCGAATAAACATGCTTTTCCAAATTCAAGGAGCACGAAAGCTTGCGGAAGTAGGAAAGAAGTTATCAACTTGGCAAGGAAGGCAAAAGTGTATCAAATTTAGCAGTGTGCCAAACGGAGAGGTTACCAGAAGTATGGAATCCCATCCTCTTATGCATCTTCATATCGAAACCATTAAGCTTTCCTCTACCTCGTTTCTTCACAAGATGAGCCGAGGAAGAAACTTGCATCGGCAACGGAGCACCATTAGCTTCGTATTTACGAGGTCTGCCCCTCTTCTTCTTCCCCGAGGCTTCCCCTGAACCTGCACTAGCCATGGAAGCGTCCATGGGAGCCAGAGATGACCCTGGAAAGTGGTTAGGGCTCTCTGATGGTCTCGGAGCCATATGATACGGTGATGGAGCTTCTGCTCCTATCACGGTCACCCCAGGGCTGATTCTGTCGCTTGTTTCCATTTCGAAATTCTGCTCTAAAGTCTTCTCTTTTTCTTTCTTCTGTCCAATCAACTTAGCAAGCCACTAGAGAACCTGCAAAACTACAAGGAAGCCAAAAGTTATAGTTGGTAGATAGTAACCATGGCTTCACATAATATAAAAGTTTCATGTTCGAATTTCGAGTTTGTCTTCACAAGAAGACATTTTCAAATGTGAGTAAAAAAAAAGGGGGAAAACGTATCACTCCCTAACATTAATTAGTTTGGCTAAGCTCGACGGTCGAGTTGAATAACTAAAGTTGCTTTTTTAACGAATTGTTCAGAATTTCCCAAGTTAGCTACGGAGTTTGAGCGAGCATCAGCTCATTTCGAAGTATAAAGTTGACATCTTTTGTTCTGTAACACTCTACAAATCGAAATCTCACTAGTCACAGCAAGTTTCTTTAATTTTGTTTTTTAATAAAATAATGAAAAAGATATAGATCAGAGTCCGAAAAATGAAATAAAAGATAGCAGGAGTTTCACTGAAAGGAGATTAGAGGCAAAATCTTAAGCAATGAGATCTCAGTAAAGGTAAAACAAGAAAATTACAAAAAAAAAAAGAGAACGTTCAGGACCTGAAGCTTTCTTGTCTCAACTCTCAAAGTTCCTCTATCACTGAACTTTCCACTTTCTCAGCTGCTGTGTTAAAGGGAAATTTCTTCACTTTTCTCCTCAAGAGAAGGAACAGATTTCTCCTGCTCAGACCGGAGAAGGAAGAGTTTTCTCAACGTAAAATTCTGAATTATGATCCAAAGACGAAAACAGAGAATACTAATTGTCGGAAACTAAAAGACGTCAGCTTCCCGGCCGTCCCCAGTCCAGACTTCAGACAAAAACAGTAAGAATACAAAACAAGAGCGTCAAAAATTTCACGTCAAAGAAAGATGAGAGAAAAATTAGTTTTTTTTTTTTTTCTTAGATTTTTCAAGAGATATTATACTAGAAAGCAGTAATAACAATATATAATAAATACTAATTATCTTGTCGTTAAGACCGACAGTGAATTTTGGTTGATAAATACTTTCACGTCCGGATTGAAATTTCAAACGTAAAAAAAAAAAGGATTTTATGTCCCCTTCGCGTAAGTTTCAGTCCTTTATCTCCCCCAGGTAAATAACAACTCTTCCATTGGCTATTTTTTTACGTGTATATATCTTCGTTATGAAAATAAAATCGCATTTTTCTTCGTTTAATTTTGAAACTCAACATTCATTTTTTGTCATTCAAACTGTAGTATTATTATAAGAGAGACTAGTGTGTGTACATATTTATAGATAGAAGGAGAGAAGCAAAATGGACGGAATGCAATTGGTGGGTGACATGTAATAAAGTGACAAGCAGTCAGAATAACAAGTCGTTTGACTTTGTCCAGTTGTCCTGCTGCCTTCTGTCTCCTTTTGACTCGTGTGACTCTCTGTTTTCTTTATTTTTGGCACCACATTACAATATTCATTTTTTATATACGAAAATGTCACTAATGCTTTTCTCCCAGCTATAAAATTAATATCCTCCCTCCTTTTCATTGTATATAGTATATTCCAATAATCCTAATATTTTTATTTATGGCTATTACGAAATAACAAAAAAAAAATAATAGATGTACTGGAAGGTGATATTTGATTGGAATCACGTGTTTGGTACATGAATTTACCAACAAATTTAAATAAATATCCGGAAAATAACAGAAAATAAATCTCAAATATGGGGGTCAACCGGTCAAGTCCTATATTGCTTTTACTTGCAGGGAAATTTATTGATCTAATCAATCAACTTTAAGTAGCAAATTGTGTGTTAAATAAGAATTTATCCGTATCTCAATAGGATCACGGCACATGAAAATGCTTTTGGATCATCATTACGTGTCAACATACTCCTGATTTCTAGTTAAATTTTCGAGGTCTCGAGGCCACCTTCCTGATTTTCTTTATTAATCACTCGTATATAGTTTTCTAATTAACAAGACAAAAGATTAGCGCTGATGATTATTATTACTAATAAGCACAATTGTTTATTTCCCATGCTTTCGCTCCATAGAAAAAAAGAATACTTATCTTGTATAAGAACTCCAATTTTAAAAAATTTAATTATTTTAAATATTAATTCATAAAGAGAATGCTCTTTGGTATAAGTTATAACATATGATAAAACACAATATTTTCTGAAAAATATATACAGTAATTAAAATATTACATAAATTATAAATGAATAAAATATAATAGTATATAAAACTATACAAGGAATATTTTTAGAAAAAGGTAAATTATTTTTCGTTTTTTATTAAGATTTTGTTTAAATTGTTTTTCTTTGTTTCGAATTGTACTTTTAGATAAAGTTTTTAATTTTATAAAATTAAAATCATAAAATAGATTTGGGATGGAACCAGGAATCTCTGGTCGGGGACTGTATTACTCCCAATTTAGTCGCAGTGCGAAGGGAGAAAGAGGACGAATCGGGAATTTAAACAAAGCCGTTTAAGCCGAATGGGTTGGGCTTTAATATTTCGGGCATCCGTTACCTACATTGCACTTGGCACTCTAGATTACAAATTTTCATAATCCGGCCCAAAAAAGATTTTTTTTTTTTTTTTTAAATATTTGCGCATGTATCAAATCAGTTTAAGTTATATAGATACAGGGGACATGGATGTCATGTTGACGTACTGAGTGAGAGATGAGAGTTGCGATGCAAATCCGATAGAATTCATTGAACGCAATTTGTTTTCCTATTTTTTTAAAGATGACTTTTATTTACTCGGCGGCACCCCGGTTACAAAATAACAGAGAACCTAGCTTACTAAGGTCTGAATTGAAGTTGACATACTTATATTGGCGAAGATGGTTGGTATTTGCCTTCGGTCAAATACTTAGATACAAACTCGCGGGCAAGCGTGTTGAGATCACCGTCCCCGTCCAAGGGATCTTCCAGGCCTGATAATGTGCTAAAATCCACTGACTCTGTTGGGACCTCGCTATCTTCTTGTGGCTGTCGTTGTTGCTGTTCTTGAGACATACCGTGAATGTGTGACAAGGAGGAAGACACGTTGTTGTTGTTGTTGTTCTTATTATCGACGGAACCAATGAGTGGTGCCTTGGTTGAAGAGGCTGCTTCTGTCTGTGAATTGTTTTGTTGTTTCGGCTGCGGAGGGAAGCGTTGAAGGGTTGAGAGATGAGTTTGGGCGACGGCTAGCTCCGCCTGGAGATTCATCACCTGTTCACGTATTTTTAATCATACAAGTAACGTTGGTCTTTTTTCCTTTGCATATATAACATTAGTCAAGTGGTAATTATATAGCATATCACTTTTCATTTTGCTACATGGATGCTCGATTATACTAACTCATACGTTTGGATGACCGTTGACAATTATACGCATGGAGTTAAAAAAGAGGATATACGGTCAATGAATGAATTTAATATTAAAAAAAAAATCAAACTGTTCTGTACAACGGGAGTATATACTGTAGTCGTAGTACTCAATAAAGAAAAGAATACGCTAAGGTAAAAGATTGACAATTTGAGTCTCCTTTACTCGGCTTTTCGACAAACGAGCCCTTGGGAAGACACATGTTGGCTTGTTTTCAATTTATTAGCTAACCTTGACCCAATGACCCTTGCTAACCAATTGAAAATTATATTTGAGTATGTGTAGTTTTCAACAATAAAAAACAAGAAACCAAGATGGAGCTGTAACTAAAGTAACAGGCTAATCGAGTTACGCGGCTAAAAGATACTGCAACCTATGTGGATGATAGATAAATGAGTTTATTTTAGAGTGAACTATACAATCCACGCATGCATCATGCAAGCCACGAAATCACTAAATAGATCATCATCAGAAATATACAATTATAGTTATACGTATCTATGGATATAAATAAATATCACTTATCATTAGTCTATTGAATACCTGGTGTTGAAGGGCGAAGATCAGGCCCGGCCATGGCGTAAGCGACGTAAGCGGGGGTGTAGGGCCCAAATTTTTTAAGTTAACGTTTGCTTTCTTTTTAATAAAAAAATGACCATTTTTTTAATCCAAAACCTTAAAACCTTCCATCTTTTTCTTCTTATTGCCGTCAATAACTCAGAGATTCAGAGAGAAACTGAGAATCTGGGTTATTTGTTATTGATTAAGCTAACAAGTTCTCTTCGTTTTAGGTTTCAAGTCACTTAACAATCAAATGAATACAGAATTTTCTAAAATTAAACCAACAAAGCAATAAACTATAGTTTTTCTAAAATCTGAGTTTGATTAGAAAAAAAAATGGCACAGTTTATAGGTTTAAGTAGGGCCTCTCATACTGATGGACCGCACTGGCGAAGATGTGACCAACGCATCCGTAGACGGGATCGCGAAGCCTAGTCAAAGCCTCGTAAGAAAGCGTGACGACGGCTTCAAGTCTCCGGTTGGCCGGAATCATCAAGAGGAGCTTGGAGGCGTTGCTAGCCCCAAAAACCTTGTGCACCGCCGCGAAATGAGCCGTCCCTTCCTCCGAGTCAAAGTAAGGAGCGAAGACGCATTCCGCCACGCATTTCCGCCGGAGAAACTTGCATGCGCCGCACGGACTTCCACCGCCAGTGGTGCTCCCGCTCATCTTTTTCAACACGACGTAATGCTCTGCTTGGATAGGGGATAAGGTAAAGAAGTGTCGTCGTCGACCAAATTATATATTCAAAGAGAGAGAGAAAGTGATAGGTTATTAATGCTTTTTAGTTAATATGGAGCATAGAGGATCGTGTCAGGCAAGAAAATCATGTCTTGCTTTTGGTGGTGGGTCATTTATAATCATTACATTTTCTATAAACTTCATCTTTTCTTCGACGTGCATATATATATATATATATATATAGTTGTTTTTCTTTGTGTGTGACTGCCAATTACTCTATACATAAATAATACATATATACTTTATTTTATTTTGGAATCGCAAGACCAATGAAAGTATATAACTAAGATTTTACCCAAAAAAAAAGACTTGTAGATGCAGACAAAAATTTTTTTTGAAAATAAATAAGTATATAGAAACTTGAAAATTATATTTTACACACTTAATCCATAGGTTTGCAACAAATTATGAATCTTTGGTTAATTGAAACCATTCTGTAACCATCACACTCTGGCATAGAAACTAGGGAATTTGTCTGTTTAAACGTGACGCTAATTAACGATGATCTTGTGGAGTATTTGAGTAAACAGTACTGATGAGGACGAAGGTAATGGCTAAAGCTTGGAAGCAACGGCAAAACGGAAGTGCATTTTGTAAATGTATATACAAAGGACAAAGAGAAAGAGCTTTGCGTGAAGCAAACACACTCATATTCTTCTCGACTGTTGTTGACGTATCCACTCTCTCATCTCTCCCCAACCGCCGCAGGGTATTTCTTTCTCCCACACGTGCAACTCCTTACCACACGTGTGTAATTCTTTTTTTAGTCTCGGCCACAATCATAGTCATAGAATAGTTACATTTGTTGTTTTATATAAATAGATAAATAAATCAAGAACAAATTGTAACAACATCGTTGATGCTGATTAATAAAAATAATAGAATATAGATGATCTCATCTCTTTATTGCTTCTTTCTGCAAATCGTGTAGTCAGACACTGACAAGACACTGATCCACTGTTTGCTTCGCCGCAAGTACAACCTCAGTCAGTCACTGTCACCAAGTCTCGGTTTGACAAGATGCTGACCCAAACCAAATAGGCCAATTTTGGGCCTTTCCCTCAGCTTTAAAAACGTTAATGGGCCGCGCCTTTTAATACACTGTTTCATCTTAATACTAAATCAGCCAATGTTTTAATGACTAATAAAATGTATAGTAGTCATTTTGTTTTTGCTGTTGTGGTGCATTGTACATTACTAGTCCTGGGAATATTATCCGGGATTCGGATCCGGATCCGGATCCGGGATCCGCTCCGTATCCGCTCCGAAAATCCGGATATCCGGATGGCCGGATCTGGATCCGGATAATAAAACTTCGGATCCGTCTAAGATGGATCCGGATCCGGGTATCTAATTTTTCAAGTCCGGATATCCGGATCCGGTCCGGATCTTTTAAAAATATTATATTTTTGATTTTATTAGTAAAATTTTAAATATATTAACATTTATACATAAAAAATAAATTTAAAATTACTTTTCTAATATTCTACTTTTATTTTTAATATTATCTTATATTATTTATTTATTTTAAATGTATATATATAATTAATTTAATATTATTTTTAAATTTAATATATTTTTTAACTATCCGGATCCGGATCTTGATATTTAGGCAGATATCCGAATTTCGGATATCCGGAAACCCCGAATCCGGATACGGATAATGAAAATATGGATCCGGCCGGATCCGGATCCGGATCCAGAAACCTCAAAAAAATCCGGATATCCGGATCCGTTCCAGGCCTATACATTACAACTTGGTGGGATTATTCAGTGATATATTAGGTAAAGAAAAGTGTAGTTTATTAGCGTACGCAAGCGGTGAGGAAAGGAGTAGACTCAGGGGTTGATACGAGGACACGTGTCGCGTAGAAAGAGTGTCTGTCAATGTTGCTTGTTCACAGTACAAGAAGGATTAGACAAGAGGCGGACGGCACGGTGACGCTCTGTTTACAACTGTTACTCTTTACTCTTTCTTTCTTCTAATTTTATCTTCTTTAGTTTTCGCCCTTATAATATTTATCTCTTATTTTTCCTATTTTCATCTTCGATAATTTTATAAAAATCAAATCCATATAAATATATATATATATAAAAAAAATAAAAATTTGGAGCGTTACTTTATCCTATTCATTCATACATTGCATACTCTCAAAGTGGAACCCACGCGCGATTGGTTGCGTCGGCAAAGTTTCGCAGAGCGGTTACGTTCATAAAGACATATAATTGGCACGCGGCGACCAGATATACGTGCCAGTCTTCCCGGTTCCTGCAAGTCCCGGTTTATTTCTAATGTTTTGAACTTGACCTATCTCGATTAACCGGTTCTCCTGAACCAAATTATAATTGGTTTTTCCTCCAACCAGGACTTTTTGAAAAACATTTATTGGGAGTTATTGGGAGTTAGATTCATTGAAAATTGTCTAACTTTGGAAGTTAAGAGATATGTTAAATTTGTAAAGAGTTATAAAGAGTTTTGTATATTTAGGAAATCTTTGAAAATAATTTTATAATAATGATTTTAAAAATCTAAGGCATATAAATGATATTCTCAAAATTTGTTTAATGAGTTAATTTTTTTTAAATTCAAATCCCAATAACACCATATTTAATGAAATAATCAAATCTTAAAAACCAAACTTTTTGAATAACAATAGATTTTGTATGGGATTAAAGAATCATAAAACCAATAACAATAGATTTTAGTAAGAATGTCAAAATTCATAAACCAATAACAATAAAATCTGATAATTTTAACAATCAAAAAATCTAATTCCCACTAACACCCCTAAAACTGTGATAATTTAGCTGGACGAACTTGCTAATAGTGGTGATTCCACCGTCGTATTCGTCACACATGATGAGATATACGTGCGCGCACTTGTGTAATGTGTATCTATCTGATTATTTTGGCCGTCACCATATTTAAAATCAATTATAATGCAATCTTTGATTTGGAAATGATTGGTGAGGATATTCCCCAAATCTTGTAAATCTACAATGTTTAGAAACAGAGAAATACAGTGTAATGGAATTTTCCTATTTTGTAACCTAGTCGAATATTGAGTAACATAATATATAGAGCACATCAAGTTAATTATTCCGTTCATTGTATCTAATATTTAAGGTTAAGTATATCAGATCGTATGTACGTAGATTTGGAAATACATAGTCTCTCTATCTCTAATTATTTACACAAGTTTAGTATACGCAACCAACTAGCTAGATGTATGTAAAGTACGAATATATTGACTTTGTATGTATTAATGTATACTGGTTTAGTTTGTACTCAAAATAGGAAAATTTAGTAATATGCATGTTTGAATTATAAACGATAAAAATACGTAAACATTTGTAAACTGTATATCTCTTTTGGATCTGATGGAGAAGAATTCGTCAAAACTTTTTGAACACGTTGCAAAATATTAATAGAATATCTGTTTAACTAAAAAAAAAACTTAACTCATAGCATCGAGCCGTTACTTTTTAATATAAAGTTGTCGTATCAAAATAATCGCAAAAAGAAAAACCATTAATTAGATTAACTTAAAAGCTCCTTTATATAGCTATTAATTTGGAAAAGTACCAATTTATAATTGTATTAGATTGGATGTGCACATTTATGTAATAAATAAAATAAAATTAAACCTTAAGTAGCAAAAAATGGTAAGGGAAAAACAATGAAGATGAAGTTAAGAGATATGGAATGTTTTGCTTCACGCAAAGAGCTTAACACGAGACAAGTACGCTCCATCGCGTTGCTTTGAAGGTTTTTTTTTTTAATCCTCTTGTCTTAATTAACCGTTTTCTTTTGGTAATAACAAAACTAACTAGATGATTTTGTCTTTTGACAGCATTTGTTTTCTTATCTACTAGATACTACTAGTAATGTATTAATGAGGTTTGAACAAAAAAAAAAATTGTATTAATGGGGAAATAAAAATATTCCCAATTAGCACCAGCCAAACCCTAGTTTTGTTTACGTCCGACCTCTTCCTTCTCCCCCTTTCTTTTCTCCAAAACGTTCCCCCCTTTTTTTTTTTTTCCTCTGCTAATCACGAACCAGAAACACATGCTAATCTCGATGAAATAGCTCCATATCTCAAAACCCTAATCACGAATTCGCTAGTAAAGAACCTTGTCTCTTACCTTTAGAAACAAGAAGGGGATAAGTGATTGAAAGATGAGCAGTGGCGGAAGCCCTAGCAGCAGCGGTGGAGGCGGTGGAGGAGGACCGTGCGGCGCGTGCAAGTTCTTGAGACGGAAGTGCGTCGCAGGCTGCATATTCGCGCCCTATTTCGACTCGGAGCAAGGAGCGGCGCACTTCGCGGCGGTTCACAAGATATTCGGGGCGAGTAACGTTTCGAAACTCCTCCACCATGTTCCCGAGCATAAACGACCAGACGCCGTCGTTACAATCTGCTTCGAGGCTCAGGCTCGTCTTCGAGACCCTATCTACGGCTGCGTCTCTCACATCGTCTCTCTTCAGCAACAGGTCTTTCAATTCATTCATTGATACATTATTATCATATCATGATCACAAGTTTGATGGGAAATTGCAACAGTTTTAAGTCGATATACTGTCTTTACGTCGTGACGCTGATCAATTCTTTTATCAATTTCCGTTTTTTTTTAAAAAAAAGAAAATGTTTTCAAAAACTTATTCTTCAAATTACTATCTTCAGTCTGTTTTTTTTTTTTTTGTCTGTTCTATTCTGCTTGTCGTTTCTGTCCAAACCTCATGCAAATTACTCTCTGCCAAAGCATCTAGGGAAAACAATTGTCTTGTGTTTCATTTCTGATTTTTTTCTCATTCTTGGACATGCTTTTGTTTTTGACAAGGTGTTCTGATCAGCATGAAAATCAACTCGGGAAAATTAAATAAATACATTTTGTTTTAGCGAATTTTCATAATTGGTCCATATCCCTTTCGCCTTTTGGGTAAAGTTAAGTCTTTATATTAAATGACGTGCCTATGAGTCTCTATATATGTGATATATGTAGAAGGGTAAGAACAAGTTGTTGATCTTTAATCTCAATGTATATCTGCATACAATTTTAGTAATGGTAGGTTAGTAAGAAAGTATATATATATATATATATATATATGCATAATTGTATCTGTGTGTATTTCACAAGATCCAATGCGTTACATAAGGCCTCTCTCCCTGATTAAAATGACTCAAGTCGTAGTTAATTAGCTAGCTAGGACTCAGGAATTAATGATCATGGAGCATATGTATTAGTTGTCTTTGATGTCTACAAAGTTGTTTTTAAGTTCATCGAAGCCCATATTGATTGAGATGATAATCTTCCTCTGTTCGCACTTCGCACTTCGCAACAACCACGTTGTTGTACACTTATTTCTAAGCATCCTTTTTCGATATACATATACATATATACATACGCACATATATATATATATATATATATATATATATTTCTTTATTTTTTTTTTCAATTGCAATTAACGTATAGGTGCTTTGATATATACGTACTAAACATGTTGGAATATATATACATGTATGCAGTTGCATTCTATAAAATGATCGATTTAGTGAATGATATATATTTTCAATGTTACAAGCAAGCATATTTTTCATATCTAAAAGTAAATGTGTTTTGATTCTGGTATTAATATAGGAATGTTTTATCCCCGTATATATTTCTAAATCGGTGGTATTGATTGATCAATTACTGCTATCGTGTGTTTTGGGCGTAAGTGAATTAGCATTTGCTCGAATACGGAAATTCTTGTAATAATTAATTATTGCTTGAAGTATCATTATTTAGATTTTTATCTCTTTATTTTGTTTTTTGGCATTATTATCACTTTTAAGCATATATTGTATGAAACTCGTAAAAAAAATACAGGTGGTGACTTTGCAAACTGAGCTTTCATATGTACAAGCACACTTAGCAACTCTAGAGCTGCCACAACCACCGCCGGCTCCGGTGACGTCTTCTGGATCTCCGCCGCCTCTTTCCATATCAGACCTCCCTACAATAACACCGTCGTTGTACGAGCTCTCTCCCATATTCGAGCCAATGTCCTCTACGTGGGCCATGCTGCAACAACCTCGACCGTCCGATCATCTCTTCGGCGTCTCGTCGTCGTCCAGTATCGGAGGAGGAGGCGAGCTCCAAGCTCTGGCGCGTGAATTTCTTCACGGAGGGCAAATGGCAGCTCATCAGCCACCGCCGGGGACCAGTACTGGTTCTGCTGCTCCAACGGTGATAAAACGAGAATGATGCTTTTTTATATATGTGTTGGTTTATTTGAATGAGATCTATAATGAGCCATATGTTTATCCTTGTTATAAATATTATCATACTTGGTCGAATTCATATTTTATTTGTTTCCTAGAATGTTAATATAAGAACCATGATTCTCGATTGATGGGAATTTTTTTTATCATATTTTTTATTTTTAGTTTGTGATAAACATGTAAGAATAAAATATTTACAATCTAAAAATAAAAACCCGTATAACTATAATTATAATTTATATTTTAGATTAATATTCACATTTAATTATCTAAAAGTCTAAACCTATATTTATATACCACAAATGAAAAACTCGTGGAAATAATGAAAAAATCGAAATTAACTTTATATTTTCATTAAAATAATATTTAATTAAAATCTTTATATTTTGATAACTTAAAAATTTTCAGCAAAATAAATTTGACGAAATTATTGACTGTCAACACTTAAACTTCCATTCAAACAAACCCACCCGTTCCTGTGCGGAACCACAGCTTTGTATTCTTAACCAAGAGATAGATATTCTCGATTTTCTCGTTTAGATTTATGCATATCTCTCATTATGTTTTGTTATCTTCGTTGGGGATTTCTTTTTAAATATCTAATCATAACCTAAGAGATGTTATGATTTGTAATATTAACTTACCAGAAATAATCACCACAAAAATACACACCAGTCACCACAATATACATACAAAGTGGGATAATCCCTGGTTGGGTGCTTGTCTGGTTTGGAGAATCTTGTGCGACAAGTTTATTCGACAGCATAGTCCTTGGAAGATTGGCGTTGAACCAAGGACGGAGGATATTCACCGCCGTCCTCGGTTGGCTTATAGTCTTTACCTCTCCAGATCACGACCTGCTCCTTGTCAAATGTCACCAGGATGCAAGGGACCAAATCCTTCACACAATACTTAGATGTTAACTGCTTTTGTTCAACAACAAGGAGACCGCCTGAGAAGGCTTGAAGCTGGAAAGCAACAAAGTGAAAAGAGAGAGAAACATCTCACCCTAAGCTTTGCCCCAATTTTCTTGTAATCCTTTTTCTCTAGTCCCAAGCAATCAATCCGTACTAGCTCACTTACGAGGAACGCGTCTCTCACCATTGGAACAAGACTACCGTAATACCCATTCTTGGCTGAAACGTAAAAAGAGAGTTTCATGATTTTGAATAGGCCACACTACAAGCACTTGGAAAAACAGAAACAAAAACAAAAGAAAGTGCATGGACCGAGTTTTGTCAGTGCAGGAACCGCTAGCCCTTTCTTTCTCATTGCTTTGGTCTCCTCGATGCTTAGACCATCGATTGTTGTTTTAATAAGCCTAGGGTACACAGGTTCATGAGGCTTCCACAGCATGAGTGGGATCTTGGGCCTTTTCTTAGGATCGTAGTTCCGCCCTCGATATAACACAAGGGTGCCACAGTGCTTAGAAACGACCTGCCCGTACGTTTTATCCTGTAACAGCAAAGCAATCAAGAAAGTACATGGATCAAAAGCTAAGCAGAGGATTCATCAAAGATGATGATATTGATACCTCAAGGTGGAAGATAACGTTCTTCATGTCGAGCGTTGGGACACCAAGACATTTGACCCGAACTGCTTCAGCGTGTTTCCAGTGGTTATAGATGTCATTCAGCATATTGTGAGTCAAACCATCTCGCCCTATGAAGCCACTTGTTAGCATACAAAAGTAGCTTCAGTGTATACCGAAAAGAAGAGAAAGAGAAACAAAGTACCGAGATTGATTTGCCTTTTGGTTTTGTTCCTCTGACAGAGCTCAACCAGAAACTTCCTCTCAGCTTCAGTGAGCGGTGGGCCCTGTATCTTCTCCCTCACTTCCCTCCTCTTCTCTTCCAGCTTCGGGTCCTCCACTCCCTCCACCGACTCCACCTTCGGGTTCACCGCCGGAGCACATACACCGGTCCATTCCCGGTCCAACCGATCAGGACCGAAAGGCGAGTACTTGGGTTCCCTCAGTCCAATCGCCCTCACACTCGAACTACTCTCCGTGTAACTGAACCGGAAATCGAACGGCAGATCCGAGTGCACCTTCTTCACCCCTTCCAGAGACGACGGTGGACGGTACTGCGGCTTCGGACTCTTCGTCTTCTCCTTAAGGCTCGGACTTTCAGAGGCTGACGGCGGTGGCTGGAAGTTGTAACGGTCTCGGAGTCGTGACGAGGCCGACACTGTCTCCTCGGAAGAAGCCCCGTGAAGGCGGCGCGCGAAGGAGAAGGAGATGGATGACAACTTGTGGCGGGAGTCACGAATCATTGACATCAGATTCCGGCGAGGGTTTGAAATGCTGCCAGTGGCTATGGCGACTGCCAAAGTCTCCTCCTTTCCCATCATATCCATTATATTGGGCCGTAAATGGGCTCGTGATATGGCCCAATCTTTAGAGGCTTTTTCTAGAAATGTTTTTTTCTTCTCTAAAGAAATTGTTGGTATAAAACTAAAGGGAACGTCGTTTTAGAAATTCAGTGAATGTCATAAAGGGTTAAGCAAAGCAATATATAATTGATAATGACATAAAATACGAGTTCAATAAATTACAAGAGAAATTGGAGTAGGGCGCCTTACAAGACACAATATACCAACATTGGATAACTTTGAAGCTATTACTAGAGAGATCGAGCTTTTGTAGTTCAAAGTTATTTTCTTGAATTCGAATTCAAGTAAGCAAGATTTCATTTTGTTCTTACCACTAGACGCATAAACATATATATCACCATATATGGTAGTATTGACAATTAGATTTATCGCAAGTGGCCACACTTTTCCTTCTAAGATACCATAACAAAAATAAATAAAAGAAAACTATATTCACGAAAACAGCTATACAGTTTTGCATGTATATATGGCCTAGCTCGGATTAATTTAAAATAAACTCTTGTATCCGTTTTCCACATTTATCCACAAGGTATTCATATTGTCTATTAATACAGGAGAATACATCTTCTCAGAAACCAATAACCAAGCTTATCGTATACACAATATCACATATGATGGGAAGGTCAAATTGTTCATGTCATCTTCATCATCTTCATCATCTTCTTGTTCTTGTTATTCTTCTTCTTCATGTTCTTTGGATATCACCAGGACATGCTTCAGCTGCAGACAAACATGCAAAGGTATTAATATACAGATATGTTCTCGTAGCTTCCTTGTCATTGAATATAACAATTTATATATGTTGCAAGGGAGAATAATGTACTCTTGAAAAAACTCTTTGAAAGGACTTCTATATCATTTATCTGGGAGATCGACCGGAAAATGGAAATGAAGCTATCAAGACACACATAAATCTTCTCTCGTCTTTAGCTATAAGGTATGGCATATGCATTTAGAATCAGTTACATGTATAACACATATCTAAAGTAAATAAAATAATACTCGACTTGGTTGATCTGTTAATCAACCTTATGCATAACTATGATTGTGTGTCCTAGTTTATCTACTTAATCACAAATATAGAATCTTTATATATTGAAAAACAGCCAAGAAGAAGCACAAGAAAGAATGGTATATAGTTACACTAAAGTCTTCAACGCTTTTGCTGCTAAGCTTTCTCCACATGAAGCTAAGAAGATGATGGGTATGTATTGCACGCACTTCCTTAGTAACCATCTTTGTTCACATATCATTAGTAAAATTATCATTAATCCCTTGTTTCTTTGACATTCACTAGTGAAAACCACATAATTAAGTTATCATATCAAGTAACAACTTAGTCAAAAACTGGTGCAGAGATGGAAGAGGTTCTTGGTGTATTCCGAAACCAGTATCGCCAACTTCACACAACGAGATCATGGGATTTTGTTGGACTTCCTGTGACAGCAAAAAGACATCTAAAAGCAGAGAGAGATGTTATAATCGGTGTTCTTGATACAGGTTTATAGGTTACTCATACTATTAATTTGTTGGCAATAAGCTTGATTTATATTCATTTCTTATATGTTATTATTCTTTTTATGCTTGTTATAGTTAGTTGTCTGAATATCCTGTATTCTATGAACAATCAGGAATAACTCCAGATTCAGAGAGTTTCCAGGACCATGGATTAGGCCCTCCACCTGCGAAATGGAAAGGATCGTGTGGACCTTTTAAAAATTTCACCGGATGCAACAAGTATAACTTATCTTATCAATTCCTACTTTACTCAGTTTTAGATAGGATAAATGATTAAAATTTCTTGATCCTATATATATTCTTGATCCTATATAAACAAGTATGAATTCTTGAATCACTGTTGAAGCCTAAAGGAGTGTACATCACTGTCAGAAAAGAAAAAAAACAAGGAGCTGGCTGATAAATTTGAATAGTTTAGGTAGCTTATGAAAAACTGAGCTTTAATACAAGGGTCTTTATTGATAATATTATTTTATTGAATTTGAAAACAGCAAAATAATCGGCGCGAAATTCTTCAAGAGCGATGGTAATCTGCCCAACGGCGAAGTTCGATCACCGCTAGATATCGACGGGCACGGGACGCACACATCTTCCACCGCAGCAGGCGTTCTAGTCGCAAACGCGAGTCTGTATGGCCTAGCAAGCGGTACGGCACGAGGCGCGGTTCCGGCGGCGAGGGTGGCGATGTACAAGGTGTGCTGGGCGAAATCCGGCTGCGCCGACATGGACATCCTCGCCGGATTCGAAGCGGCGATCCACGACGGTGTAGACATTATCTCCATCTCAATTGGTGGTCCAATCGCGGATTATTCTTCCGACTCCATATCTGTCGGGTCGTTTCATGCTGCGAGGAAAGGGATACTCACGGTGGCATCTGCCGGGAACGACGGACCCTCCTCAGGGTCCGTAACGAACCACGAGCCGTGGATATTGACGGTTGCAGCGAGTGGCATCGACCGGACATTCAAGAGCGAGATCGATCTCGGGAGTGGGAAATCTTTTTCTGTAAGGCACTCCTCCTAATGATGATAGTTGCTGCTTAATTATATAAAAGTTAATAACAAATAAAAGTTGTGATGATTAAAGGGGATGGGAATAAGCATGTTCAAGCCAAAAGCCAAATCTTACCCGCTTCTAACTGGCGTTGATGCTGCTAAGACCACAGACGACAAGTACTTGGCCAGGTACTTTTTTTTAATTATTATGTTTTTTTTTAAGATAGATAGAAAGACAGAAACCTAATTCATGTTTTGTTAAAGGTACTGCTTCTCGGATTCCTTGGACCGAAAGAAAGTGAAGGGAAAGGTGATGGTGTGTAGAATGGGAGGAGGTGGTGTGGAGTCGACTGTTAAAAGCTACGGAGGCGCTGGTGCGATCCTCGTTAGTGATCAGTATCTTGATAACGCTCAGATCTTTATGGCTCCAGCCACCTCCGTTAATTCTTCCATTGGTGATGCCATTTACCGCTATATTAACTCCACAAGGTTCTTCAAATTCTTCTCTATTCATTATTTGGATATTTTTGAAATAACCCACCCTCAATACAAGATTCTTTATGTTTGATGCAGATCACCCTCTGCTGTGATTCAGAAAACCCGGCAAGTCACAATCCCTGCTCCATTCGTTGCTTCTTTCTCATCAAGAGGTCCTAATCCTGGATCAGTACGACTCCTCAAGGTATAAACTTTTGTCTCCTCAGTGTCACCTGATTATGAGAAATGGCTCATCTTCTTCTTCTTGTAGCCTGATATTGCTGCTCCCGGGATTGATATATTGGCGGCCTTCACTCTCAAGAGATCACTGACTGGGTTAGACGGTGACACCCAATTCTCAAAGTTCACCATCCTCTCCGGTACTTCAATGGCCTGCCCTCATGCTGCTGGTGTTGCCGCTTATGTCAAGTCTTTCCATCCGGATTGGACTCCCGCTGCTATCAAGTCCGCCATCATAACCTCAGGTAACCAAATCCCAACCCATCATCCCGCCACTAACTATCTATTCCACTCTTTCATACAAACTCCTTTAACATATGGCAGCAAAACCGATGAGCTCAAGAGTGAACAAGGACGCAGAGTTCGCCTATGGAGGAGGCCAAGTAAACCCGAGACGAGCCGCGAGCCCTGGCTTAGTCTACGACATGGACAACATCTCCTATCTCCAGTTCTTATGCGCCGAAGGCTACAACGCAACCACTCTGGCTCCACTAGTTGGGTCACGCTCCATCAACTGCTCCTCCATTGTCCCGGGACTCGGCCATGATTCCTTAAACTACCCAACAATTCAACTGACCTTGAGGTCGGCCAAAACGTCGACGATGGCTGTGTTCAGGCGGAGAGTCACCAACGTGGGACCACCGTCGTCGGTCTACAACGCCACCGTCAGGGCACCCAAGGGAGTCGAGATCAAGGTGGAGCCAATGAGTTTGTCGTTTTCAAAGGCTTCACAGAAGAGGAGCTTCAAAGTTGTGGTGAAGGCCAAGCTAATGACTCCAGGGAAGATGGTGTCCGGGTTGCTCGTGTGGAAGAGCCAACGTCACTCTGTTCGGAGCCCCATCGTGATCTACAGTCCTTCTTCGAACTAGTTGTCTTAAAAAAGCATTCATTTTAATGCAAACCTCTTGACTACTTTAGCTGCTTCGTCTGACCATCATTCTCCAGATTTTTGGTCAAATATGTGAATTTCGTCTAGAAGAAATCTAATGAATAATATGAAGAAAACATGTCTAAACTTTTGTTTTGTCTGTATTACAAAACTTAGAGCATGATTAACGCAGGCTCTTCACACCGTCTTTTAGTAAAATCATGAATTAAAATAAATAGAAAACAAGGAATAAGTCAAGACACGTCTCTTAATTAAGAGAATTAAGCGACGTCTCTTATAGGACACGTGTCAATTGCATGCGGTTTTGAGAAGACAAAAAGCTTCTTCTTCGATTTCAATTAGCTTGATCGGAGTTGGGTTTCGAGAACACTGGAACAATCCGGCGGTGAATAGGATTCTGCAGGAGGTTAAAGAGATGCAAACTCATCCCTCTGACGATTTCATGTTCTTCCCTTCGAGGTTAGTTTGTTTTTTTCTTAAACGATTCGAAATTACAGTGGGAAGTCAGTTCGCAACTGGTTCAGGGCATCTGATCTGGTCTCAAGTGGGAAAATGATTTCATGAAACTGGAGGTTGAGTAAAGCTGAGAAGGAGAGGGATAGATGAATGAATAGATAGATGATTTCTGCTCAAATTGAATTATGATTTCTGTACCGTCACTGTTAGTGTTAGATTATGGTTGTCAATAATTCATATCTCCTTGTTGAAATCTCTGGATAATGATTTGGAGGTTTTCTTTGATTGCTTAGACTATTGTACACCACCAAAAACCTTGGATCTCTCATTTGATCTTTGATATTGCTCTTGTTGGAATTGATTTTATGTTTTAGTTGAGGAGTCCCATATTTCATTCATCTTTGTCTGGACAAACTGATACATTTTCTGTTCTGAAATTGGATTTTTTCTTGTGCAGGGGATTCAAGTGATGATGTTTTTATTGATCTAAGTATTACTGAAACAAACCTTGCTTGGCGTTAGAGTTTCTCAGTGTTGGAACGTTATATTTTTTTACTGGTATATTCATGAATCTCATGCTTTTGCAGGGGTTAGGGACTTACTCTGCACCGATAAAGAAAGTAGAGAAATAAATCAAGGAGCTCGCCAAGAGGATCAACGATCTCTGTGGTATGTGTGTGCACAGTCTTTGTTACTGGAGTATCACTTGGGTTGCTTACTTTGATTAGTAAAATGATAATTGGTTACTTTTTTGGAAACATTGATGAGTATTTTTAACTTCATTTGCAGGTATCAAGGAGTCTGACACTGGTTTGGCTCCTCCCAGTCTAGCTTCCTTAGGTCTGTTGGTGAAATAGTTATCTGTGCTTATGAACTGGTCATTCCTCTTGAAGTTAAAAATATAAACGGCCATCATCATTGTGTTCTTGATTATTCAATCTTCTCTTGACATGCTTTTAAGTTTTACCTTACATCTATAATAATGATAACCAGGCCAGTGAAGTTAGGGACATGGACAGAGATGCTGTTGTGAGTGACCTTACTTTTGCAGGGTTTGCGGTAACGGCAGATGCTCTTACGTAGCTTTACTTTGAATTGTTATCGATGGTTTGGTATCAACATTGGTTCATAATGGCTTAATAATGCATTGCAGGTCTTCAACTGCCCCATTAGACCAGATTCAGCGACCATTCTCTTGGAGTTGAAGAATTCATCTCATGATTTGGTAATTTATAATGTGTATCTTATAATGCAAACAACGTATGTATTAGTAGACCTCTTCTCACTGCCAGTGGTTCACTCGGTACTGATTGTCTGCAATGCTCAGCAAACAATTCATAGGATTTAGTTGACCATTGAGTAGAGATTTTTGTTCTTTGATTTCCGTTTATCAATCACCTATGTATTTCTCACCTTTTGTCCTTCTATATTAAATTTTTTTTTAAGAACCCCTAATTAAGTTTTACCATTGGAGCAAAGAAAACATAAATATTTTAACAAGATCTCTTAACAAAAATTTAGTAATTATATATTAGCTAAGAGACCTTAGAGCATGATTATAGGCATATCTTAACTAGATTCTTATCAAAAAAAGTAAAAAAAATAAATGAAAACAAATGAAATAAAGAAGAGTCGAGTCTTATTTAGGATATAGAAGATACGGCTCTTCTACACCACGTGTCAACCTCTCTTCTCTATCTCCTCTTTCTCTTGTCTTCTCCGTCGACTAAGTTTTTTCCCGGGGATTTCAGCCGTTTGTGCTTTTCGTTAGTTAAGACAAAAGAGAGATGATCCGGTTACAGTTCCACCGCCGTTTCTCTCATCTCTCCCTCAAATCGGTTTTCGCATTTCGATCAATTGTTATCTTCGCCTCCCACTGGTAAAATCCTCTCTTTGCGAAGCCTTTGATCTCCCCTTTTCACTCTTCAATTGCTTCTCGGGTATTAAAGCTATGACAAGTTTTTTAATCCTTTCTGGCTTTTGAATTTGCAATATTCGTGCTTAATGTCGAAGAACTGTTTGTGAGATTCGAATTTGTTGTTATCAGCAGAGAATGACAGTTTCTTTTTCCTTTTCATTTCTGTGATGCTAGCAAATTCTGTTACTTTTTTTCATTGGACTGTGAGTGGAATTTTGTGACACGGCACTCTGAGTTTGTTTGATTCTCTAGCAAGTGCTTGTCCTTTTGTCAAAAATGTTGTTGTAGGTATCTTGGAGATGCGAGGGATAGCGACTAGTTCACTTTATTCTTTCTAATAATTGGTTCACTCAGAGTTTGGTTTTAATAATTGGTTTCATTTTGCAGGGAGGAAGGCATACTGCAGAGTATAAACCAGAGGAGAGCTTCATGATGTTTCAAAGGTGGATACGTGGCCAATCTCTGTGAGAGTACTTGTAGTGTTGAGATAGAATTATAGAAAAGAATCGACCTCTCTTTTTTGGGATGAAAAATAAGAATTGATCTTAGAAACAAATTTAGTAAATTAGATTAACATCTATCGAGTAAAAAAGATACAGCTGCTGCATTCTTCTTGTTTGTGTGTGTTGTGTTCTCTACTAATTTTGCTGCATTTTTTTATATATGTGCAGGAAGAGGCAGACAGGAACTCTTTTTTTTGAATAAGTACAAGTTTTATTCTTATTTGAAAACTACAATCAAGTTACTGGATAATTGATCAAAGGAGGCCATGATTTGTCTACAATCAAAGGAAGCGATGGTTTTAAAGAAGAATAGATAACCTCGATAAGGTAAAGCTATATACGTTCTTGCCTTCTCTTGCTTGTGGTTTTGATTGTTTTGATATTTGTCTTCATATGTCTTTATTCTTTTACATTCATTGTGTTAATATTTGTATCTGTTCATTGCTAATAAAGAACTGACTGCGATCCTTTTGAGTGATTGTTCTGCAAAATTGTGTTTGTTTCATGTGTAGTTTGGTGTTTTAATTAACTGAATATAGTTTGGTTTTTGTTTGTGTTGATTGCTATGTTGTTCCTGTCAGGTTGTTGTTAAAGATCTTCATCTGTTGGTTAAGAACTGTTGACGAACGTTGTGAAAATGAGCGATGTTCAAGCGAGGTTCCGGAATCTACAGACCGCAAGAAGCTGATCCGGTGATGAAAATAAGAAAATGCATAAGAAAATTTTAAATTTTAATTTTTAAGAACTACAATGAGAAATCTCCCTATAATGATAAAAAGACAAAAGATTCTTAATTAAGTTTCTTAACTCAACTTAATTGATATAATAATGCATAAGAAACTTTTTTAAATTTCTCCTATAATGATGCTCTTATAGGGTCTCCCCCATTAAACATGCTCTAACAGGCCTATTAGCCCACATATATATATAGTCCATTGGCCTGCAATGCCAAACTCGAATGTTAATTACAGAATTACCCCTGCTCTCCCCTGAGCATAAGCCCTAACTCTGAAGCTTCTCTCTTTGGTCATCAATGGAAGCTTCTGTACCCGAACAAGTGCTTCAGCCGCTGCTCCGTGCGTCGAGTTTTTCATATTCACTAGAAGAATGCTTGCAGTTCCTTATAGAGGCTTCGAGGACCGATTCAGGCCGCTCCGATCTCGCTTCCAGGGCCGTCCTTCCGTCGATCCTTGCTCTTCTCCGGCATCTTCCTTACCCATCTTCCCGCCATTATTTGAATCTCTCTCTCAAACTCCTCCGAAACCTCTGCGCCGGAGAGACTTGGAATCAGAACGCTTTCGTCGAGCACAAGGGTTCTGTGGTCGTTTCCGAGTTGCTGGATTCCGCGATTGGAGATTTCGAGACTGTTCGGTTCGGATTGCAGGTTCTGGCGAACGTTGTAGTGCTGGGAGAGAGTCGCCAGAGAGATGTGTGGCTGCGGTTCTTCCCGGAGAGGTTCTTGTCCATCGCAAAGGTTAGGAGGCGGGAGACCTGTGATCCGCTGTGCATGGTTTTGTATGTTTGCCTTGATGGAAGCTCGGAGATAGCTTCACAGCTTTGCACCGACCAAGGACTCGACATCATTGCTGAGACTCTACGGACGTCATCTTCCGGTTAGTAAGTTCGAACACAAACTTGTCGTGCCCCTGAGTATTGCCAGATGGTTACTGTCTGATTCAAACGAACAAATGTTGTTTATTGTTTGTAGTTGGGTCTGTAGAGGATTATTGGCTGAAGCTTCTGGTTTCCAGACTCTGTGTTGAAGGCGATTGCTTCCCTAGCCTCCTCTCCAAAATAGGCCACAGGGACGCCGGAAATGAGACATTTACGTCAGAACACGCCTTTCTTCTGAGGATGCTGTCTGATATTGCAAACGAGCGATTAAAAGATGTGTCAATCCCCAAGGATGCAGCTCTTGTGATTCTGGGTATATTCAAGCGATCAGTTGAAGTTTTTGATTTTGTCTCGGGTGAAAGATCCGAGCTTCCAACGGGTTCAACTGTTATCGACGTAATGGGCTACTCTCTGGTCATAATAAGGGACGCTTGCGCTGGAGGAAGCCTTGAAGAACTTAAAAACGCCAACAACGATTCAGGTGATACTGTCGAATTGCTCTTGTCCTCTGGACTAATAGAGCTCCTCCTTGATCTGCTTCGCAAACTTGAGCCTCCAACAACAATAAAGAGGGCTCTAAAGCAGAGCCCTACTTCTTCTTCTTCGTCAAAGCCTTGTCCTTACAGAGGTTTCAGGAGGGATATTGTCTCTGTGGTTGGGAACTGCGCGTACAGAAGGAAAGAGGTACAAGATGAGATCAGGGAGAGAGATGGGCTCTTCGTGATGCTGCAGCAGTGCGTGACGGACGATGAGAACCCGTTCTTGAGAGAGTGGGGCTTGTGGTGCGTCAGGAATCTGCTCGAAGGGAACGAAGACAACCAGAAAGCGGTAGCCGAGTTGGAGATGCAAGGCTCCGTCGATGTGCCTCAACTACGAGAAATTGGTCTCAGAGTTGAAATTGATCCTGTAACATCCAGGCCAAAGCTTGTCAATGATACCTGATGTAAACAATGTTCATTCAAATTGTTTTTATACATGGGTTGTTTCTTCGATAATTTATCACCAACTTTATTGATTTACAAAAGCAAACGTCTGATCAATTATTGTGTGCATACACGCTAAGGTTTATTACACCCCCAAAAAGAATGTGTCAGCCAAACAATATTCAATTTGTAAAATGCATTCGATCAGATTGTGAGATTCTCCTGTATGGCAAGGAAGGATCCGACAATGTTTCCCCCAACGTCAGGGAACTCCTCGCTCCCTGGAAGTGGCCGTACTTTGCCTTTCCGATCAACTTCCACCGGATATTTCAACAGATGTCCCCTCATCTCCGACACTTGCTCTGACCTAAACTG
>VHIU01000507.1:0-53974 GCA_010577795.1 Isatis tinctoria | reverse complement strand
ATAAACCTTAGAAAGCATATTTGGGTCCAAAAATGTCCTATGAGGTTTCAAAACAAAACTATTTTCACAAAACGTCTTATAAAGATAGAACGCGAACATGGGATACAGTGTTGTGTTCCAAGAGCATTTTAATGTGTACCTTGTAGAAGCTTAAAGCATATTTGGGTCCAAAAATTGTCCTAAGAGGTTCCAAAAACTATTTTCGCAAACTTCTTAAAGATAGAACGCGAACCATGGGATACAGGTTGGTTCTAAAAGAGCCTTAATGTTACCTTATAAAAGCTAGAAAGCATATTTGGGGTCAAAAAATTGTCCTATGAGGGTACCAAACAAAACTATTTTCGCAAAACTTCTTATAAAGATAGAACGCGAACCATGGGATACAAGTTTGTATTCCAAAAGAGCAATTTAAGTGTACCTTATAAACTTAAAAAGCATATTTGGGGTCCAAAAAATGTCCTATGAGGTTTCAAAACAAAACTATTTTCGCAAAACTTCTTAAAAAGATAGAACGCGAAGCATGGGATACAGTTTGTGTTCCAAAAGAGCATTTTAATGTGTACCTTGTAGAAGCTTAGAAGCATATTTGGGGTCCAAAATTGTCCTATGAGGTTTTTCCAAAAAAACTATTTTCGCAAAACTTCTTACAAAGATAGAACGCGAACCATGGGATACAAGTTTGTGTTCTAAAAGAGCACTTTAATGTGTACCTTAAAAGCTTAGAAAGCAGATTTGGGGTCAAAAAATGTCATATGAGGTTACCAAACAAAACTATTTTCGCAAAACTTCTTATAAAGATAGAACGCGAACCATGGGATACAAGAATTTAATTCCAAAAGAGCACTTTAATGTGTACCTTATAAAAGCTTAAAAGCATATTAGGGTCCAAAAATGTCCTATTGGTTTCTAAACAAATTATATTTTCGCAAACTTCTTATAAAGATAGAACACCGAGCATGGGATACAAGTTTGTATTCCAATAGAGCACTTTAATGTGTACCTTCTAAAAGCTTAGAAAGCATATTTGGGGTCCAAAAAATGTCCTATGAGGTTTCCAAAAAAACTATTTTCGCAAAACTTCTTAGATAACGCGAGAGCGCGAACCAAGTTTGATACAAAGAGTTCATTCCAAAAGAGCACTTTAATGTGTACCTTATAAAACCTTAGAAAGCATATTGGGATCCAAAATGTCCTATGAGGTTTCTAAACAACAAAACTATTTCCGCAAAAACGTCTTATAAAGATAGAACCCGAAGCATGGGATACAAGTTTGTGTTCCAAAAGAGCATTTAATGTGTACCTTGTAGAAGCTTAGAAAACATATTTGAGGTCCAAAAATTGTCCTATGAGTTTTCAAACAAAACTATTTTCGCAAAACTTCTTACAAGAGAACGAACCGAACCATGGGATACAAGTTTTGTTGGTCCAAAAGAGCACTTTAATGTGTACCTTAAAAAGCTTAGAAAGCATATTTGGGGTCAAAAAATGTCCTATGAGGTCACCAAACAAAACTATTTTCGCAAAACTTCCTATAAAGATAGAACGCGAACCATGGGATACAAATTTGTGCTCCAAAAGAGCACTTTACTCTGTACCTTCTAAAAGCTTAGAAAGCATATTAGGGTCCAAAAATGTCCTATGAGGTTTCTAAACAAATTATTTTCCGCAAAACTTCTATAAAGATAGAACACAGAAGCATGGGATACAAGGTTGTATTCCAATAAGCACTTTAATGTGTACCTTCTAAAAGCTTATAAAGCATATTTGGGGTCCAAAATTCCCTAGAGGTTTCACAACAAAACTATTTTCGCAAAACTTCTATAAAGAAAGAACCCGAACCATGGGATACAAGTTTGTGTTCCAAAAGAGCACTTTAATGTGTACCATAGAAAACCTTAGAAAGCATATTTGGGGTCCAAAATTGCCTATGAGGTTTCCAAACAAAACTATTTTCGCAAAACTTCTTACAAAGCGATAGAACGCGAACCATGGGATACAAATTTGTGTTCCAAAGAGCACTTTAATATTTACCTTATAAAAGCTTAGAAAGCATATTTGGGGTCAAAAAAATGCCTATGAGGTTACCAAAACAAAACTATTTTCGCAAGACTTCTTTTAAAGATAGAACGCGAACCATGGGATACAAGTTTGTGTTCCAAAAAGCACTTTAATGTGTACCTTATAAAAGCTTAAAAAGCATATTTGGGGTCCAAAATTTCCTATGAGGTTCAAAACAAAACTATTTTCCCGCAAAACTTCTTATAAGATGTAACAGGAGCATGGGATACAAGTTTCTGTTCAAGAGCATTTAAATGTGTACTTTATAAAAGCTTAGAAACCATATTTGGGGTCCAAAAATGTCCTATGAGGTTTCTAAACAAAACTATTTTTGCACAACTTCTTATAAAGATAGAACGAAGAACATAGGATACAAGTTTATGTTCCAAAAGAGCACTTTAATGTGTACCTTATAAACGCTTAGAAAGCATATTTGGGGTCCAAAATATGTCCTATGAGGCTTCTAAACAAAACTATTTTCTCAAAACTTCTATAATAGAACCCGAAGCATAGGATACAAGTTTGTGTTCCAATAGAGCACTTTAATGTGTACCTTCTAAAAGCTTAGAAAGCTATTTGGGGTCCAAAAATGTCCTATGAGGTTTCCAAACAAAACTATTTTCGCAAAACTTCTTATAAAGATAGAACGTGAAGCATGGTGATACAATTTTTCGTTCCAAAAGAGCACTTTAATGTGTACCTATAAAAACCTTAGAAAGCATATTTGAGATCCAAAAACATGTCATATGAGGTTTCCAAACAAAACTATTTTCGCAAAACTTCTTATAAAGATAGAACGCGAAGCATGTGATACAAGTTTGTGTTCCAAAAGAGCATTTTAATGTGTACCTTAGAAAAGCTTAAAAGCATATTTGGGGTCCCAAAATTGTCCTATGAGGTTTCTAAACAAAACTATTTTCGCAAAAGGTCTTATAAAGATAGAACGCGAAGCATAGGATACAAGTTTGTGTTCCAAAAGAGCATTTTAATGTGTACCTTGTAAAGCTTAGAAAGCATATTTGGGGTCCCAAAATTGTCCTATGACGTTGTCCAAACAAAACTATTTCGCAAAACTTCTTATAAAGATAGAACGCGAACCTTGGGATACAAGTTTGTGTTCCAAAAGAGCACTTTAATGTGTACCTTATAAAAGCTTAGAAAGCATTTTGGGGTCCAAAAATGTCCTATGAGGTACCAAACAAAACTATTATCGCAAACAAAACTATAGGTTTTAAGGAAGCGGAAGTTATGAGTATTTGAAACGATTTAGCAAGAAATAAAATGAAGTATGAAGAGTAAGAAGAATCGTGTGAGAGAGAGAGAGTTTGTGAAAGGGTGAGTTTATTCCCTTGGTTTTCTTCTTACATACAATGAAACTACAAATAGAGAAACTAGTTTACACAAGAGAGAGATTTGAGAGATTCAAATTTGAATAACAATGATGACGAAAGTGAAGGGTACAGCCGACCATGCTTAGACCCACATTGGTCTCACTCTTGGTTTTATTCAAATTGGTCTCTTTGGCACTGAAGACACTCTAGAAGACTTCATGGGTGTTTGGGTATAACCATTGACTTGATCACCCATTGAATACCGATTATCTTTGTTCTTTTCTTGATATTCAATACTCCCCCCCTCAAGCTTAAACCAAGATGGGTTAAGCTTGGGACTATGTAGATTCACCTCGTTAAAAACCCCATGTAGCAAAACCTCGTGGGACAAAACCCATGTAGGAAAAGAGTGTGAACCTCATTGTCTAGGGTTTTCAAAACTTGTTTGTGTGAGATTCATGAGTCCAAGCTTCTCATGAATATATTCACATGTCTTCAAGGTGGCCGCTTAGTAAAAATATCGCCAACTGTTCTGACTTCGTGTATAGCAAGGCAAGATAACTCCTAATTTGCATCTGCTCTCTCACCTTGTGACAATCCACCTCATATGCTTGGTTCTTTCATGGAAAACTGAGGTTTGAAGCTATGTGGATAGCAGCCTGATTGTCACAATGCATTGTGATTGGAAGAGGTGTCTTGATTCCTAAGTCTTCCAACACATATTTAGCCACATCAATTCGGTTGTCAGTCTCCTCATTGCTCTATATTCAGCCTCAGTGCTAGAACATGAAACGATCTTCTGTTCTTGCTCTTCCAAGTTACTAGGTTGCCTCCACAAACGTGCAATATCCTGTGGTTGATCTCCTATTCTCTATCACCAGCCCAATCAGCATCACAATATCCAACTATACTTGAGCTTTTATTACAGCTCATCCAAATGCCTCGTTCTGGTGTTCCTTTCAGATATCTCAAGATCAGTTCATCATCACTCCATGAGACATCCTTGGCTCATGCATGTGCTGACTAACCTGGTTAACTGCAAACAAAGATCAGCGAGTAAGAGTGAGGTATATTAACTTACCAACCAGTCTTCTATAGAGTTTTGGATCGCCAAATGGTTGATCATCCTCGCTCTCCCTCCTTGATGTACTTTGTATGGCATCTTCAATAGGATCCGATTGGTGTTCCATCCTGTGTTCCTGATTTCACTCAAAAAGATCAAGTATGTAACTTTCTTTGAGATAAGAAGAGACCTTCTTTGATCTACATACTTCTATCCCAAGAAGTACTTTAGCTCTCCAAGATCTTTAATATCAAAAACCGAATTCAATAGCCTTGGTGTTTTGAATACCAACATTGTCATTCCCAGATATGATATATCATCAACATATATGAGAATTACTACATCCATAAGTTTTGTGGCTTTGCATAGTGAATAGAGTATGATCAGCTTCAGGACCTCTTGAATCCGCGATCAAGTAAGGTGAAGCTTAGCTTCTATACCATGCTCTAGAGATTGTTTCAATCCGTAAATAGCTTTTCTTAGCCAAGAACTTTCCCTGGTTGAATGCTGTCTTCAAGGCCTGGTGGTGTGGTCATATAAACCTCCTCTTCCAGCTCCCCTGAAGAAAAGCATTCTCACATCCTTTGCCACAATTCCATTCCAATTTGTTGCAGGTGAAAGTACAACTCGGATTGTGTGTATTTGGCTACTGGAGCAAATGTGTCACGATAATCCTCTCCATAGGTTTTGTGTGAATCCTCGTGCAACCAGCCTTGCCTTGTATCTCTCTATTGCTCCAACTCTTATACTTAATTGTGAGACCCATCTTGAACTAACTGTCTTCTTTCCCTTAGGCAGGTCAGCTTCATCCCAAGTGTGATTCTTTATCATAGCACCGGTTTCTTCTCCACAACGCATCTCTCCACACCTTGTGTTCTTTGGCTTCATCATAGGTTTTTGGTACCTCTTCTTGATCAATACTTATGATACTTGATGTTCCTCAGGGAAATATGCGAAAGAGCACACGGCTTGTAAAGGATGAGCTTCTGCTTGACAGTTGTAGTATACTCTTGTATTTACCAATTAGATGGATCCTTTCTGATCCTCTGTGATGTAAGATCGGATGGGGTGAGGAATGAAGATTGGTTGTTCAACCTCCTTCTTCAAACCAAGTGATGAAACGATGGGGAAGTGAATGGAATCCGGTTAGTTGGTTGTTCAACTCTCCCTAACTGGATCAATGGATGGATGGATTTAGTATGATCGATGACGCCACAAGCCTCTATGGAAAGGAGGCTTGATAAGTCGGGAACTTGCTTAGGCTGCTTCACACACGACTAAGACTTGCTAGGGTTTGTACAAGCCAAAACTCCGGTTTGTTATTGATTATTAAATGATACACGGTGCCTCTAGAGGCTTTAAAAGGGAGCCGATGCAGCTTTGCCCTTCTGGGTGACTGGAAACAAATTACAAGAATAGGAAACTACTGAAATGGCCGAACATAATGGCAAGAACAAGAAAGGAAAAAAATGATCGACAAACATGCTTATCTAAAAGGAAAACTATAAATTACTAAGAGAAAAAGGAAAAGAAGTCTTGAATCACAACGAAACAAACGGTTGTAGCATAAAGAGATAATTCAAATAATTCAACCTTACCTTTGTTTGTTTACGAATCCGTGTGGGCTGGTACGCATCGTTTCACTAAGTGCCTTGGATGCTAAATAAGGTAACTTCTTGATGCGTGGAAAGAAGAGGCCAAGTTGAGCTTGTAACATCTTCTTGTTCACTTCTTGGACCGTTGAATGTAGTAAGCTTCGACTAAAGCCATTGGTCCACTTAGTTCCTTGTCTTGAACCGGTTCTAGCCCTTTGTTGATGTCTTCTTCACTTGGACTCTCGGTGATGCTAAGTGTGTTCAGCTGGTCAGTGATGTTCTCTAGACTTTGGTGCGTGAAGAGACTAGCCACTCCTAAGTTGAAGCTTTCCCTCATGTCTCTTGTTCCGGATCGTGTCCTAGGCGCTAGCTTCATGGTTGGAATGGTGTTGTTGGTTTCTTGGTTCTCATCATCCCCTCCCCCTTGAGAAGATTCTGTCCTAAGAATTGTATCATCTGCATCAAATGGAGATAAGTCAGACACATTAAAGGTAGGGGAAATTTTAAACTCACCTGGCAGATCAATGTGATACGCATTGTCATTATCTTCTTCAGGACTTTGAATGGGCCATCTCCACGGGGTGAAAGCTTGGACTTCCTTTCATTTGGGAACCGTTCTGTCCTCATGTGTCGCCAAACCCAATCTCCTGGTTCAAATGTCACCTTCTTCCGGTTCCGGTTCTTGTTCATATACTTTTCAGTTTGTTGGTTCTTCTTCTCTATGTTCTCTCGGACCCTTTGATGTATCTTCTTCACGTACTCAGCTTTGGTCTCTCCATATTGACTAATCATCTGGTCCTTGTGTTCTAAAGGCAACAAGTCTAATGGAGTATTTGGCTTAAACCCATACACAACTTCAAAAGGAGAGAGTTTAGTAGTAGAGTGGGAAACACGGTTATATGCAAACTCAATAAGCAATCAAGCCATTCCTTAAATTTTTACCAACCGTTGCCCTTAAGAGGGTGGAGAGAGTGCGGTTGACAACCTCAGTCTGTCCATCAGTTTGTGGGTGACATGTTGTTGAGAAAAGCAGCTTGGTTCCTAGCTTTCTCCACAGTGTTCTCCAGAAATGACTAAGGAACTTGGTGTCACGATCAGACACAATGGTCCTTGGAATGCCATGATACTTCACTACTTCCTTGAAAACAAGTCTGCGATTTGTGTGGCATCATTGGTCTTGTTGCATGGTATGAAATGAGCCATTTTTGAAAAGCGATCCACCACAACAAATATTGAATCCTTGTTCCTGATGTTTGGCAAACCTAGTACAAAATCCATGGAAATATCTACCCAAGGCATGTTAGGAATAGTTAATGGAGTGTATAGACCGTGTGGGTGTGACCTGGATTTTGCTTTCAAGCAAACAATGCACTTAGAGCAGAACCGCTCTACATCTCTTTTCAGCCGAGGCCAAAAGAAGTGTTCCACCACAATGCTCAGGTTTTTGTCTACTCCAAAGTGTCCCATGAGGCCTCCTCTGTGGGCTTCTCTTAGTATCAGCTCACGCATGGATCCTTGTGGAATACATATCCTCTTGTCCCTGAAAAGAAAACCATCACGCAAATAAAAGGGACCTATGGTGCCTTTGTTGCATAGCTGGAAGGTGTCCTTGAAGTCGGGATCCTCCTCATATAGCCTTTGATGTGCTCAAAGCCCATGATCTTTGCTTCCATCGTAGCTATCAAGGCATGTCTTCTTGATAATGCATCAGCTACAATGTTTTCTTTCCCCTTTTTGTACTTAATGACATAAGGGAAGGTCTCCACGAATTGCAACCATCTCGCATGTCTTTTCTTTAGAGTTGTTTGTCCTCTTAAGTACTTAAGAGTCTCATGATCTATATGAATAACAAACTCTTTAGATAATAAATAGTGTTGCCAAGTTTCAAGAGACCTTACAAGGGCGTATAGCTCCTTATCATAGGTAGGATAGTTTAGTGAAGCTCCATTTAGCTTTTCACTAAAGAATGCCACCGGTTTGCCTCCTTGAGTTAAGACAGCTCCAATTCCTGTTCCTGAAGCATCACACTCAATCTCAAAGTCTTGTCAAAGTCAGGCAAACATAAAACCGGTGATTGAATCAAACGATCCTTAAGCTTCTGAAAAGCTTGTTCTTGTTCTTCTCTCCCATTTGAAGGCAACGTCCTTATTGATAACTGATGTCAGTGGGGCTGCAATGGTGCTGAAGTCTCGGACAAATATTCTATAGAAGCTTGCTAGTCCATGGAAGCTTCGCACATGTCCTATTGTTGTTGGTGTTGGCCAGTCGCGGATTGCCTTGATCTTTTCCTCATCCACTTGCAATCCCTGTGAACTAACAACAAAACCTAGGAAAACTACTTGATCAGTGCAGAAGGTACACTTCTTGAGGTTGGCATACAAGCCTTCTTGCCTCAGAGTGTCTAACACCTTCTCTAAATGGACCACATGATCCCAAACAAGTACTGTAAATAAGAATGTCATCGAAATAAACAACAACAAACTTACAGATGTATGCCCTTAAGACATGGTTCATGAGTCTCATGAATGTACTTGGAGCATTGGTAAGCCCAAATTGGCATGACTAGCCATTCGTATAAGCCTCTCTTAGTCTTGAAGGCTGTTTTCCATTCATCACCTTCCTTCATTCTTACTTGGTGATAACCGCTTTTAAGATCAATCTTTGAAAAGATTGTTGCTCCACTCAGCTCATCTAACATATCATCAAGGCGTGGAATGGGATGTCTGTACTTGATGGTGATGTGTTTATTGCCCTACAGTCAACACACATTCTCCAGGTTCCATCTTTCTTGGGCACCAACAAAACTGGTACGGCACATGGACTTAGGCTCTCGCGGGATGTAACCCTTGGACATGAGATCTTGCACTTGTTTCTCCAGCTCTTTGGATTCTTCCGGATTCACTCTATATGCTGGCCTGTTAGGTAGTGGTGCTCCAGGTATGAGATCGATCTGATGCTCAATGCCACGAATAGGAGGTAGTCCAGTGGGAATGTCTTCAGGGAACACATCTTGGAATCGTGTGATAAGCTCCTTAATCTCGTTAGGTAGCTCCGAGTCTTCTTGACCTGAAAGCAAACTCTCCCTAAAGATCATTAGTAGCACCTGTGTCTTATGATCAATAGCCTTAATAACCGAAGTAGGAGTAACAAACAAATTAGTCTTACGAGCCTTGTTGATTTGGTTCATGGACTTTTGCATGTCAAACCCCTCCTGTAGGGTTAGTGGTGCTAAGTTGTGCTTGCGGTTGTTGCGTCTGAATGAGTAGAAGTTGGTTTTGCCATAGTGAATGGTATCCTTGTCGAATTGCCAAGGTCTTCCCAAGTATATGGCCAGCTTCCATTGGAACCACATCGCATTTGACCTCATCTGTATACTTGCCTATGCTAAAAGGCACCATGACTTGCTCTCCAATCCGCAAGACAGTCTCATCATTAAGCCACTTAAGTCGGTATGGCTTTGGATGCTTTGTTGTCTTGAGACCTAGCTTGTCAACAAGATACTTGCTAGACATGTTAGTGCAAGAACCACCATCAATGATCAAACTACATACCTTGGATTGGATGTTGCATCTAGTATGGAAGATGTTCTCCCTTTGCATGGTCTCGGGTTCAAACATTGCACTCAAGGCTCTTCTTGTAACCAGTATCTCTCCTATCTCAGGATAATCGGTTACTTCCTCCTCTGAATCAGCTGGTTCCTTCTCTTCTTCATCTTCAGTCTCGTATTCGCCTTGCTCGTGGATCAGCATAACCCTCTGGTTTGGACACTCATTGGCGTAATGCCCCTTTCCCTGACACTTAAAACAAGTAATATCCGTATTTTTCTTAGGCTGAGAACTACTTGCCTCTGGTTTGTTGGATTTGGGAACCTCGAGAGTGTTCTTCTTGAACCGGCTGTCTACTACACTTGCCTTGCCTTTGTCGTAGCTCCTTTGAGTTGATGGAGTCCACGTAGTCTTGCCTCGTGTGTTGGATGTAGACTTACGCTTGATGTGCTGCTCTGCTTGTGTTGTGTATTGCATGAGTCCATCAAAGTCTCCATAGTCTTGTCGCTCCACTTTGCAAGCAATGCGGTCATGTAAACCGTCAATGAATTGTGCCATCAGTGTGGCTTCTGAATCTTGGACTTCAAGGCGATTCCTTAGCACTTCAAATCAAATTCCTCAAAATACTCCCCACCGATTTGCTTCCCTGTCTCAATTGACGAAAACGTTTGTGCAAATCTCTATAGTAATATGATGGAATATACCTCTTCCGAACATGGCTTTCATGTCATCCCAACTATCAATGGGTGCTCGCCGTGTTCTTCTTCTTTCAGCTACTTCTATGTCCCACCAAGTGAGAGCATTGCCTGTGAGCTGAGCAGCTGCCAGTGCTACTTTCTTTGCCTCGGAATACTGATAGTAGTCATAGATGTTCTCCATACGTCTCCCAATCAATGAAGGCATCCTGGTCTACTTTTCCTGCAAAGGTAGGAGGCGTCAACTTAATATCTTTGCTATCAAAGTTGTTACCTCTTGGACCACGATCATAGTCCTGATCATAGTCTCGTTGTCGGCCTTGACGCCGTTCTTGTTGTCTCCTGTTTCTCCTCGGTTGCTCATCATCACCGTGTGGGTCTCCATCATCTTCTAGGCTGGGCATGTCACTGTCAGTGTCATCATTGGCCCCTTGGTTCCTAGGTTGATGCTGTCGTGGACCTTGTCCATTGTGTGCTTGAGCCTGTGGAAGGAGTTGCTCCATGACGTTCATCCGGTCACTAATGCTCCTTATAGCATCTAGGAATTGTTGAGCTGTTGGTTGTGGTTGTCCTTGGTTATCTCCCATGGTTTCTCCTGCGCAAGGCAACAAAAGGGATCAAGTGCAAAAAGGAATGGTACTAATGCAAATGCAACGAGAAAGAAAAGAAAGACAAGATGCACAACTAACAAAAAAGGAAAGAACTAACTCGGCTAGACTCAAATATGGAAGGACTAATAACTCGACCAAACAACTAAATGGAAAGTGCAAGGATGCAACTCGGTTACCCTAGCTTAGATGGTTTCTGCGGCGGCTTAATCAAGAACAAACAATCAAGTTTGAAGACTAGCAACCTAACCAGCAAGATTCGGCTAACAACAAGAGATGCAATGCAAGACTAACAATGATATATGGTTTTTTTTTTTTTTTAACTTATGGATGCAAACAACGAAATAACAGATTTTTTTATGGCTTTTCTTTTTAGATGCGGAAACAACAAGACACGAAACTAAAGAACAAAACAGAACAAAACAAAACAAGAGCAGAAAGGAACGATCTAGGGATAGATATCACCTGATTCAGGAACCTTTCGGCTCTGATACCAAAATGATGTAAGATCGGATGGGGTGAGGAATGAAGATTGGTTGTTCAACTCTCTTCTTCAAACCAAGTGATGGAAACGATGGGGAAGTGATGGAATCCGGTTAGTTGGTTGTTCAACTCTCCCTAACTGGATCAATGGATGGATGGATTGAGTATGGATCGATGATGCCACAAGACTCTATGGAAAGGAGGCTTGATAAGTCGGAACTTGCTTAGGCTGCTTCACACACGACTAAGACTTGCTAGGGTTTGTACTAAGACAAAAACTCCGGTTTTTTATTGATATGAGGTAAATGATACACGGCTGCTCTAGAGGCCTTATAAAGGGAGCCGATGCAGCTTTGCCCTTCTTGGGGACTTGGAAACAAATTACAAGAATAAGGAAACTACTAAATGCCGAACATAATGGCAAGAACAAGAAAGGAAAACAAATGATCGGCCAAACAATGCCTTATACTAAAAAGGAAAACTATAAATCGACTAAGAAGAAAAAGGAAAAGAACTTGAATCACACGGAAACAAACGGTTAGTATCATAAAGAGATAATTCAAATAATTCAACCTTACCTTTGTTTGTTGATCGAATCCGTGTGGGCTGGTACGCATCGTTTCACTAAGTGCCTTGGATGCTAATAAGGTAACTTCTTGATGCGTGGGAAGAAGAGGCCAAGTTGAGCTTGTAACATCTTCTTGTTCACTTCTTGGACCGACTTGAATGTAGTAAGCTTCGACTAAAGCCATTGGTCCACTTAGTTCCTTGTCTTGAACCGGTTCTAGCCCTTTGTTGATGTCTTCTTCACTTGGACTCTCGGTGATGCTAAGTGTGTTCAGCTGGTCAGTGATGTTCTCTAGACTTTGGTGCGTGAAGAGACTAGCCACTCCTAAGTTGAAGCTTTCCCTCATGTCTCTTGTTCCGGATCGTGTCCTAGGCGCTAGCTTCATGGTTGGAATGGTGTTGTTGGTTTCTTGGTTCTCATCACTCTGACTCCTTCTTAATGCAACCGGTTGCTCAGCCACCACTTGCTCTTCCATTGGCACAGGTTGATCAGGTGTGTTCTGGTGGCTCCTCCTCATTTGTTATAACTCGAGCCTCCTCATTTGCTTCTTCACGATCTTCTTCACAAGCTTGATCATGGCCAGTGTCATTGATATTCTCCCCTTCAGGATCAAGCGGGACTGAAGGAGGTGGAGGAGGCATGGGTGGAGTATGCATTGATATTCCTAAGTTCTGAAAGAGCATTCGTAAGTTAGTAGCTCGGTCAGAATGAGACTGAGCAAGATTCTCCAGGCTAGGCCAATCCTTTTCTGTGTAGTATCCTTTCTCCTCTAAAAACTTCACATCACGAGAGACCATAACTTTGCCAGTTTCAGGTACCACACACTTGTATCCTTTCTGAGTAGTAGAGTATCCAATGAACATACTCTTTACGCTCTTAGCTTCTAGCTTGTTGCGGTTCTCCCCTGGAACTAAAACAAAAGCCACACAACCACACACGTAAGTGATCAATAACAGGTTTAGTTTTATTGAGTACCTCAAATGGTGAGATATCATGAAGGACTTTTGTTGGTGTCCTATTAATCAGATAGCAAGCCATAACTACAGCATCCCCCCAATATCTCTTTGGAACATTTGTATGAAACATCATAGAGCGAGCCACTTCCATGAGATGTCTATTCTTCCTTTCAGCTACTCCATTTTGTTGTGGAGTATAAGGGCAACTAGTTTGATGAATTATCCCATTTTTGGATATAAACTGCTTGAAGGCATGACTTGTATATTCGCCACCATTATCTGAACGAAAATATTAATTTAGCATTGTAATGATTAGTAACATAAGCATGAAAACTAACAAATGCTTCAAGCACACGATCCTTAGATGGAAGTAATGTTAACCATGTATATTTTGATATTTCATCAATGAAAGTCACAAAATACTTATGATTATCTCTAGATATGCATGGTGATGTCCAAACATCTGAATGAATTAAATCAAAACAATTTTCATATAAGGTAGATGATTTAGGAAAAACAGTCTTGCAATGTTTGCCAAGAATACAAGCTTCACAATCTTTATTTTGAAATTGAATGCTAGGCAATAACAAGTTAAGAGCCCTATGGTGAGGGTGTCCTATCTAGCATGCCAAATCGCATTATTTGAAACAAAACAATTCAAACTCAAATCGCATGATAAAGAAGAGGGTTAGTGTCTTCAAGAACATATAAGTTCCCTTTGGTGGTTCCTTGCGTAGAAAGCATATTTGGGGTCGAAAAAATGTCCTATGAGATTTCTAAACAAAACTATTTTCGCAAAACGTCTTATAAAGATAGAACGCGAAGCATGGGATACAAGTTTGTGTTCCAAAAGCCCTTTAATGTGTACCTTATAAAAGCTTAGAAAGCATATTTGGGGTCCAAAAAATGTCCTATGAGGTTTCCAAACAAAACCATTTTCGCAAAACTTCTTAGAAAGATAGAACGCGAAGCGTGGGATACAAGTTTGTGTTCCAAAGAGCACTTTAATGTGTACCTTCTAAAAGCTTAGAAAGCATATTTGGGGTCCAAAAAATGTCCAATGAGGTTTCCAAACAAAACTATTTTCGTAAAACTTCTTATAAAGATAGAACACGAAGCATGGGATACAAGTTTGTGTTCCAAAAGAGCCCTTTAATGTGTACCTTATAAAAGCTTAGAAAGCATATTTGGGGTCCAAAAATGTCCTATGAGGTTTCCAAACAAAACAATTTTCGCAAAACTTCTTAAAAAGATAGAACGCGAAGCGTGGGATACAAGTTTGTGTTCCAAAAGCACATTAATGTGTACCTTCTAAAAGCTTAGAAAGCATATTTGGGGTCCAAAAAATGTCCAATGAGGTTTCCAAACAAAACTATTTTCGTAAAACTTCTTACAAAGATAGAACACGAAGCATGGGATACAAGTTTGTGTTCCAAAAGAACACTTTAATGTGTAAAAGCTTAGAAAGCATATTTGGGGTCCAAAAAATGTCCTATGAGGTTTCCAAACAAAACCATTTTTGCAAAACTTCTTACAAAGAAAGAACACGAAGCATGTGATACAAGTTTGTGTTCCAAAAGAGTACTTTAATGTGTACCTTATAAAAGCTTAGAAAACATATTGGGGTCCAAAAAATGTCCTATGAGGTTTCTAAACAAAACTATTTTCGCAAAACTTCTTAGAAAGATAGAACGCGAAGCATGGGATACAAGTTTGTGTTCCAAAAGAGCACTTTAATGTGTACCTTCTAAAAGCTTAGAAAGCATATTTGGGGTCCAAATAATGTCCTATGAGGTTTCCAAACAAAACTATTTTCGTAAAACTTCTTATAAAGATAGAACGCGAAGCATGGGATACAAGTTTGTGTTCCAAAAGAGCACTTTAATGTGTACCTTATAAAAGCTTATAAAGCATATTTGGGGTCCAAAAAATGTCCTATGAGATTTCTAAACAAAACTATTTTCGCAAAACGTCTTATAAAGACAGAACGCGATGCATGGGATACAAGTTTGTGTTCCAAAAGAGCACTTTAACGTGTACCTTCTAAAAGCTTAAAAGCATATTTGGGGTCCAAAAAATGTCCTATGAGGTTTCTAAACAAAACTATTTTCGCAAAACTTCTTATAAAGATAGAACGCGAAGCATGGGATACAAGTTTGTGTTCCAAAAGAGCACTTTAATGTGTACCTTCTAAAAGCTTAGAAAGCATATTTGGGGTCCAAAAAATGTCCTATGAGGTTTCCAAACAAAACCATTTTTGCAAAACTTCTTACAAAAAAAGAACACGAAGCATGGATACAAGTTTGTGTTCCAAAAGAGTACTTTAATGTGTACCTTATAAAAGCTTAGAAAGCATATTGGGTCCAAAAAATGTCCTATGAGGTTTCTAAACAAAACTATTTTCGCAAAACTTCTTAGAAAGATAGAACGCGAAGCATGGGATACAAGTTTGTGTTCCAAAAGAGCACTTTAATGTGTACCTTCTAAAAGCTTAGAAAGCATATTTGGGGTCCAAATAATGTCCTATGAGGTTTCCCAACAAAACTATTTTCGTAAAACTTCTTATAAAGATAGACGCGAAGCATGGGATAGAATTTTGTGTTCCAAAAGAGCACTTTAATGTGTACCTTATAAAAGCTTAGAAAGCATATTTGGGGTCCACAAAATGTCCTATGAGATTTCTAAACAAAACTATTTTCGCAAAACTCTTATACAGACAGAACGCGAAGCATGGGATACAAGTTTGTGTTCCAAAAGAGCACTTTAACGTGTACCTTCTAAAAGCTTAAAAGCATATTTGGGGTCCAAAAAATGTCTTATGAGGTTCTCTAAACAAAACTATTTTCGCAAAACTTCTTATAAAGATAGAACGCGAAGCATGGGATACAAGTTTGTGTTCCAAAAGAGCACTTTAATGTGTACCTTCTAAAAGCTTAGAAAGCATATTTGGGGTCCAAATAATGTCCTATGAGGTTTCCAAACAAAACTATTTTCGTAAAACTTCTTATAAAGATAGAACGCGAAGCATGGGATACAAGTTTGTGTTCCAAAAGTGTACTTTAATGTGTACCTTATAAAAGCTTAGAAAGCATATTTGTTGTCCAAAAAATGTCCTATGAGGTTTCCCAACAAAACCATTTTCGCAAAACTTCTTATAAGATAGAACGCGAAGCATGGGATACAAGTTTGTGTTCCAAAGAGCACTTTAATGTGTACCATATAAAAGCTTAGAAAGCATATTTGGGGTCCAAAAAATGTCCTATGAGGTTTCCAAACAAAACCATTTTTGCAAAACTTCTTACAAAGAAAGAACACGAAGCATGTGATACAAGTTTGTGTTCCAAAAGTGTACTTTAATGTGTACCTTATAAAAGCTTAGAAAGCATATTTGGGGTCCAAAAATGTCCTATGAGGTTTCTAAACAAACTATTTTCGCAAAACTTCTTATAAGATAGAACGCGAAGCATGGGATAGAATTTTGTGTTCCAAAAGAGCACTTTAATGTGTACCTTCTAAAAGCTTAGAAAGCATATTTGGGGTCCAAAAATGTCCTATGAGGTTTCCAAACAAAACCATTTTCGCAAAACTTCTTAGAAAGATAGAACGCGAAGCATGGGATACAAGTTTGTGTTCCAAAAGAGCACTTTAATGTGTACCTTCTAAAAGCTTAGAAAGCATATTTGGGGTCCAAAAATGTCCTATGAGGTTTCCCAACAAAACTATTTTCGTAAAACTTCTTATAAAGATAGAACGCGAAGCATGGGATAGAAGTTTGTGTTCCAAAAGAGTACTTTAATGTGTACCTTATAAAAGCATAGAAAGCATATTTGTTGTCCAAAAAATGTCCTATGAGATTTCTAAACAAAACTATTTTCGCAAAACTTCTTATAAGACAGAACGCGAAGCATGGGATACAAGTTTGTGTTCCAAAAGAGCACTTTAATGTGTACCTTATAAAAGCTTAGAAAGCATATTTGGGTCCAAAAAATGTCCTATGAGGTTTCCAACAACCATTTTTGCAAAACTTCTTATAAAGAAGAACACGAAGCATGTGATACAAGTTTGTGTTCCAAAAGAGTACTTTAATGTGTACCTTATAAAAGCTTAGAAAGCATATTTGGGGTCCAAAAAATGTCCTATGAGGTTTCTAAACACAACTATTTTCGCAAAACTTCTTAGAAAGATAGAACGCGAAGCATGGGATACAAGTTTGTGTTCCAAAAGAGCACTTTAATGTGTACCTTATAAAAGCTTAGAAAGCATATTTGTTGTCCAAATGTCCTATGAGGTTTCCCAACAAAACTATTTTCGCAGAACGTCTTATAAAGATAGAACGCGAAGCATGGGATACAATTTGTGTTCCAAAAGAGCACTTTAATGTGTACCATATAAAAGCTTAGAAAGCATATTTGGGGTCCAAAAAATGTCCTATGAGGTTTCCAAACAAAACCATTTTTGCAAAACTTCTTACAAAGAAGAACGCGAAGCATGTGATACAAGTTTGTGTTCCAAAAGAGTACTTTAATGTGTACCTTATAAAAGCTTAGAAAGCATATTTGGGGTCCAAAAAATGTCCTATGAGGTTTCTAACAAAACTATTTTCGCAAAACTTCTTAGAAAGATAGAACGCGAAGCATGGGATACAAGTTTGTGTTCCAAAAGAGCACTTTAATGTGTACCTTCTAAAAGCTTAGAAAGCATATTTGGGGTCCAATAATGTCTTATGAGGTTTCCCAACAAAACTATTTTCGTAAAACTTCTTATAAAGATAGAACGCGAAGCATGGGATACAAGTTTGTGTTCCAAAAGAGCACTTTAATGTGTACCTTATAAAAGCTTATAAAGCATATTTGGGGTCCAAAAAATGTCCTATGAGATTTCTAAACAAAACTATTTTCGCAAAACGTCTTATAAAGACAGAACGCGAAGCATGGGATACAAGTTTGTGTTCCAAAAGAGCACTTTAACGTGTACCTTCTAAAAGCTTAGAAAGCATATTTGGGGTCCAAAAAATGTCCTATGAGGTTTCTAAACAAAACTATTTTCGCAAAACTTCTTATAAAGATAGAACGCGAAGCATGGGATACAAGTTTGTGTTCCAAAAGAGCACTTTAATGTGTACCTTCTAAAAGCTTAGAAAGCATATTTGGGGTCCAAATAATGTCCTATGAGGTTTCCAAACAAAACTATTTTCGTAAAACTTCTTATAAAGATAGAACACGAAGCATGGGATACAAGTTTGTGTTCCAAAAGAGCACTTTAATGTGTACCTTATAAAAGCTTAGAAAGCATATTTGGGGTCCAAAAAATGTCCTATGAGATTTCTAAACAAAACTATTTTCGCAAAACGTCTTATAAAGATAGAACGCGAAGCATGGGATACTTTGTGTTCCAAAAGAGCACTTTAATGTGTACCATATAAAAGCTAGAAAGCATATTTGGGGTCCAAAAAATGTTCTTTGAGGTTTCCAAACAAAACCATTTTTGCAAAACTTCTTACAAAGAAAGAACACGAAGCATGGGATACAAGTTTGTGTTTCAAAAGAGCACTTTAATGTGTACCTTATAAAAGCTTAGAAAGCATATTTGGGGTCCAAAAAATGTCCTATGAGGTTTCTAAACAAAACTATTTTCGCAAAACTTCTTAGAAAGATAGAACGCGAAGCATGGGATACAAGTTTGTGTTCCAAAAGAGCACTTTAATGTGTACCTTCTAAAAGCTTAGAAAGCATATTTGGGGTCCAAATAATGTCCTATGAGGTTTTGCCAACAAAACCATTTTCGCAAAACTTCTTAGAAAGATAGAACGCGAAGCATGGGATACAAGTTTGTGTTCCAAAAGAGCACTTTAATGTGTACCTTATAAAAGCTTATAAAGCATATTGGGGTCCAAATAATGTCCTATGAGGTTTCCAAACAAAACTATTTTCGTAAAACTTCTTATAAAGATAGAACGCGAAGCATGGGATACAAGTTTGTGTTCCAAAAGAGCACTTTAATGTGTACCTTATAAAAGCTTATAAAGCATATTTGGGGTCCAAAAAATGTCCTATGAGATTTCTAAACAAAACTATTTTCGCAAAACGTCTTATAAAGACAGAACGCGATGCATGGGATACAAGTTTGTGTTCCAAAAGAGCACTTTAACGTGTACCTTCTAAAAGCTTAGATAGCATATTTGGGGTCCAAAAAATATCCTATGAGGTTTCTAAACAAAACTATTTTCGCAAAACTTCTTATAAAGATAGAACGCGAAGCATGGGATACAAGTTTGTGTTCCAAAAGAGCACTTTAATGTGTACCTTCTAAAAGCTTAGAAAGCATATTTGGGGTCCAAATAATGTCCTATGAGGTTTCCAAACAAAACTATTTTCGCAAAACGTCTTATAAAGATAGAACGCGAAGCATGGGATACAAGTTTGTGTTCCAAAAGAGCACTTTAATGTGTACCATATAAAAGCTTAGAAAGCATATTTGGGGTCCAAAAAATGTTCTTTGAGGTTTCCAAACAAAACCATTTTTGCAAAACTTCTTACAAAGAAAGAACACGAAGCATGTGATACAAGTTTGTGTTCCAAAAGCACTTTAATGTGTACCATATAAAAGCTTAGAAAGCATATTGGGGTCCAAAAAATGTCCTATGAGGTTTCTAAACACAACTATTTTCGCAAAACTTCTTAGAAAGATAGAACGCGAAGCATGGATACAAGTTTGTGTTCCAAAAGAGCACTTTAATGTGTACCTTCTAAAAGCTTAGAAAGCATATTGGGGTCCAAATAATGTCCTATGAGGTTTTGCCAACAAAACCATTTTCGCAAAACTTCTTAGAAAGATAGAACGCGAAGCATGGATACAAGTTTGTGTTCCAAAAGAGCACTTTAATGTGTACCTTCTAAAAGCTTAGAAGCATATTTGGGGTCCAAATAATGTCCTATGAGGTTTCCAAACAAAACTATTTTCGTAAAACTTCTTATAAAGATAGAACGCGAAGCATGGGATACAAGTTTGTGTTCCAAAAGAGCACTTTAATGTGTACCTTATAAAAGCTTAGAAAGCATATTTGGGGTCCAAAAAATGTCCTATGAGATTTCTAAACAAAACTATTTTCGCAAAACGTCTTATAAAGACAGAACGCGAAGCATGGATACAAGTTTGTGTTGCAAAAGAGCACTTTAACGTGTACCTTCTAAAAGCTTAGATAGCATATTTGGGGTCCAAAAAATATCCTATGAGGTTTCTAAACAAAACTATTTTCGCAAAACTTCTTATAAAGATAGAACGCGAAGCATGGGATACAAGTTTGTGTTCCAAAAGAGCACTTTAATGTGTACCTTCTAAAAGCTTAGAAAGCATATTTGGGGTCCAAATAATGTCCTATGAGGTTTCCAAACAAAACTATTTTCGTAAAACTTCTTATAAAGATAGAAGGATACAAGTTTGTGTTCCAAAAGAGCACTTTAATGTGTACCTTATAAAAGCTTAGAAAGCATATTTGGGGTCCAAAAAATGTCCTATGAGATTTCTAAACAAAACTATTTTCGCAAAACGTCTTATAAAGATAGAACGCGAAGCATGGGATACAAGTTGTGTTCCAAAAGAGCACTTAATGTGTACCATATAAAAGCTTAGAAGCATATTTGGGGTCCAAAAAATGTTCTATGAGGTTTCCAAACAAAACCATTTTTGCAAAACTTCTTACAAAGAAGAACACGAAGCATGTGATACAAGTTTGTGTTCCAAAAGAGCACTTTAACGTGTACCTTCTAAAAGCTTAAAAGCATATTTGGGGTCCACAAAATGTCTTATGAGGTTTCTAAACAAAACTATTTTCGCAAAACTTCTTATAAAGATAGAACGCGAAGCATGGGATGCAAGTTTGTGTTCCAAAAGAGCATTTTAATGTGTACCTTGTAGAAGCTTAGAAAGCATATCTGGGGTCCCAAAATTGTCCTATGAGGTTTCTAAGCAAAACTATTTTCGCAAAACGTCTTATAAAGATAGAACGCGAAGCATGGGATACAAGTTTTTGTTCCAAAAGAGCATTTTAATGTGTACCTTGTAGAAGTTTAGAAAGCATATTTGGGGTCCAAAAATGGTCCTATGACGTTTCCAAACAAAACTATTTTCGCAAAACTTCTTATAAGATAGAACGCGAAGCATGGATACAAGTTTGTGTTCCAAAAGAGCATTTTAATGTCTACCTTGTAGAAGCTTAAAAGCATATTTGGTGTCCAAAAAATGTCCTTTGAGGTTTCAAAACAAAACTATTTTCGCAAAACTTCTTATAAGATAGAACGCGAAGCATGGATACAAGTTTGTGTTCCAAAAGAGCATTTTATGTGTACCTTGTAGAAGCTTAGAAAGCATATTTGGGGTCCAAAAATTGCCCTATGAGGTTTCCAAAAAAACTATTTTTGCACAACTTCTTATAAAGATAGAATGCGAAGCATAGGATACAAGTTTATGTTGCAAAAGAGCACTTTAATGTGTACCTAATAAAAGCTTAGAAAGCATATTTGGGGTCCAAAAAATGTCCTATGAGGCTTCTAAACAAAACTATTTTCACAATACTTCTTATAAAGATAGAACACGAAGCATGGATACAAGTTTGTGTTCCAATAGAGCACTTTAATGTGTACCTTCTAAAAGCTTAGAAAGCATATTTGGGGTCCAAATAATGTCCTATGAGGTTTCCAAACAAAACTATTTTCGTAAAACTTCTTATAAGATAGAACGCGAAGCATGGGATACAAGTTTGTGTTCCAAAAGAGCACTTTAATGTGTACCTTATAAAAGCTTAGAAAGCATATTTGGGGTCCAAAAAATGTCCTATGAGATTTCTAAACAAAACTATTTTCGCAAAACGTCTTATAAAGATAGAACGCGAAGCATGGGATACAAGTTTGTGTTCCAAAAGAGCACTTTAATGTGTACCATATAAAAGCTTAGAAAGCATATTTGGGGTCCAAAAAATGTCTTATGAGGTTTCTAAACAAAACTATTTTCGCAAAACTTCTTATAAAGATAGAACGCGAAGCATGGGATACAAGTTTGTGTTCCAAAAGAGCACTTTAATGTGTACCTTCTAAAAGCTTAGAAAGCATATTTGGGGTCCAAATAATGTCCTATGAGGTTTCCAAACAAAACTATTTTCGTAAAACTTCTTATAAAGATAGAACGCGAAGCATGGGATACAAGTTTGTGTTCCAAAAGAGCACTTTAATGTGTACCTTATAAAAGCTTAGAAAGCATATTTGGGGTCCAAAAAATGTCCTATGAGATTTCTAAACAAAACTATTTTCGCAAAACGTCTTATAAAGATAGAACGCGAAGCATGGGATACAAGTTTGTGTTCCAAAAGAGCACTTTAATGTGTACCTTATAAAAGCTTAGAAAGCATATTTGGGGTCCAAAAAATGTTCTATGAGGTTTCCAAACAAAACCATTTTTGCAAAACTTCTTACAAAGAAAGAACACGAAGCATGTGATACAAGTTTGTGTTCCAAAAGAGCACTTTAACGTGTACCTTCTAAAAGCTTAAAAGCATATTTGGGGTCCACAAAATGTCTTATGAGGTTCTAAACAAAACTATTTTCGCAAAACTTCTTATAAAGATAGAACGCGAAGCATGGGATGCAAGTTTGTGTTCCAAAAGAGCATTTTAATGTGTACCTTAGAAAAGCTTAGAAAGCATATCTGGGGTCCCAAAATTGTCCTATGAGGTTTCTAAGCAAAACTATTTTCGCAAAACGTCTTATAAAGATAGAACGCGAAGCATGGGATACAAGTTTTTGTTCCAAAAGAGCATTTTAATGTGTACCTTGTAGAAGTTTAGAAAGCATATTGGGGTCCAAAAATGGTCCTATGACGTTTCCAAACAAAACTATTTTCGCAAAACTTCTTATAAAGATAGAACGCGAACCATGGGATACAAGTTTGTGTTCCAAAAGAGCATTTTAATGTCTACCTTGTAGAAGCTTAAAAGCATATTTGGTGTCCAAAAAATGTCCTTTGAGGTTTCAAAACAAAACTATTTTCGCAAAACTTCTTATAAGATAGAACGCGAAGCATGGGATACAAGTTTGTGTTCCAAAAGAGCATTTTAATGTGTTCCTTGTAGAAGCTTAGAAAGCATATTTGGGGTCCAAAAATTGCCCTATGAGGTTTCCAAAAAAACTATTTTTGCACAACTTCTTATAAAGATAGAATGCGAAGCATAGGATACAAGTTTATGTTGCAAAAGAGCACTTTAATGTGTACCTAATAAAAGCTTAGAAAGCATATTTGGGGTCCAAAATATGTCCTATGAGGCTTCTAAACAAAACTATTTTCACAATACTTCTTATAAAGATAGAACACGAAGCATAGGATACAAGTTTGTGTTCCAATAGAGCACTTTAATGTGTACCTTCTAAAAGCTTAGAAAGCATATTTGGGGTCCAAATAATGTCCTATGAGGTTTCCAAACAAAACTATTTTCGTAAAACTTCTTATAAAGATAGAACGCGAAGCATGGGATACAAGTTTGTGTTCCAAAAGAGCACTTTATGTGTACCTTATAAAAGCTTAGAAAGCATATTTGTTGTCCAAAAAATGTCCTATGAGATTTCTAAACAAAACTATTTTCGCAAAACGTCTTATAAAGATAGAACGCGAAGCATGGGATACAAGTTTGTGTTCCAAAAGAGCACTTTAATGTGTACCTTATAAAAGCTTAGAAAGCATATTTGGGGTCCAAAAAATGTCCTATGAGTTTTCCAAACAAAACCATTTTTGCAAAACTTCTTACAAAGAAAGAACACGAAGCATGTGATACAAGTTTGTGTTCCAAAAGAGCACTTTAACGTGTACCTTCTAAAAGCTTAAAAAGCATATTTGGGGTCCACAAAATGTCTTATGAGGTTTCTAAACAAAACTATTTTCGCAAAACTTCTTATAAAGATAGAACGCGAAGCATGGGATGCAAGTTTGTGTTCCAAAAGAGCATTTTAATGTGTACCTTAGAAAAGCTTAGAAAGCATATTTGGGGTCCAAAAATGTCCTATGAGGTTTCTAAGCAAAACTATTTTCGCAAAACGTCTTATAAAGATAGAACGCGAAGCATGGGATACAAGTTTTTGTTCCAAAAGAGCATTTTAATGTGTACCTTGTAGAAGTTTAGAAAGCATATTTGGGGTCCAAAAATGGTCCTATGACGTTTCCAAACAAAACTATTTTCGCAAAACTTCTTATAAAGATAGAACGCGAACCATGGGATACAAGTTTGTGTTCCAAAAGAGCATTTTAATGTCTACCTTGTAGAAGCTTAAAAAGCATATTTGGTGTCCAAAAAATGTCCTTTGAGGTTTCAAAACAAAACTATTTTCGCAAAACTTCTTATAAAGATAGAACGCGAAGCATGGGATACAAGTTTGTGTTCCAAAAGAGCATTTTAATGTGTTCCTTGTAGAAGCTTAGAAAGCATATTTGGGGTCCAAAAATTGCCCTATGAGGTTTCCAAAAAAACTATTTTTGCACAACTTCTTATAAAGATAGAATGCGAAGCATAGGATACAAGTTTATGTTGCAAAAGAGCACTTTAATGTGTACCTAATAAAAGCTTAGAAAGCATATTTGGGGTCCAAAATATGTCCTATGAGGCTTCTAAACAAAACTATTTTCACAATACTTCTTATAAAGATAGAACACGAAGCATAGGATACAAGTTTGTGTTCCAATAGAGCACTTTAATGTGTACCTTCTAAAAGCTTAGAAAGCATATTTGGGGTCCAAAAATTTCCTATGACGTTTCCAAACAAAACTATTTTCGCAAAACTTCTTATAAAGATAGAACGCGACCCATGGGATACAAGTTTGTGTTCCAAAAGAGCATTTTAATTTGTACCTTGTAGAAGCTTAGAAAGCATATTTGGGGTCCAAAAATTGTCCTATGAGGTTTCCAAACAAAACTATTTTCGCAAAACTTCTTATAAAGATAGAACGCGAACCATGGGATACAAGTTTGTGTTCCAAAAGAGCATTTTAATGTGTACCTTGTAGAAGCTTAAAAAGCATATTTGGGGTCCAAAAAATGTCCTTTGAGGTTTCAAAACAAAACTATTTTCGCAAAACTTCTTATAAAGATATAACAGGAAGCATGGGATACAAGTTTTTGTTCCAAAAGAGCATTTAAATGTGTACTTTATAAAAGCTTAGAAACCATATTTGGGGTTCAAAAATGTCCTATGAGGTTTCCAAACAAAACTATTTTTGCACAACTTCTTATAAAGATAGAACGCGAAGCATAGGATACAAGTTTATGTTGCAAAAGAGCACTTTAATGTGTACCTAATAAAAGCTTAGAAAGCATATTTGGGGTCCAAAATATGTCCTATGAGGGTTCTAAACAAAACTATTTTCGCAAAACTTCTTATAAAGATAGAACACGAAGCATAGGATACAAGTTTGTGTTCCAATAGAGCACTTTAATGTGTACCTTCTAAAAGCTTATAAAGCATATTTGGGGTCCAAAAAGTGTCCTATGAGGTTTCCAAACAAAACTATTTTCGCAAAACTTCTTATAAAGATAGAACGCGAAGCATGTGATACAAGTTTTCGTTCCAAAAGAGCACTTTAATGTGTACCTTATAAAACCTTAGAAAGCATATTTGGGGTCCAAAAAATGTCCTATGAGGTTTCCAAACAAAACTATTTCCGCAAAACTTCTTATAAAGATAGAACGCGAAGCATGTGATACAAGTTTGTGTTCCAAAAGAGCATTTTAATGTGTACCTTAGAAAAGATTAGAAAGCATATCTGGTGTCCAAAAATTGTCCTATGAGGTTTCTAAACAAAACTATTTTCGCAAAACATCTTATAAAGATAGAATGCGAAGCATGGGATACAAGTTTTTGTTCCAAAAGAGCATTTTAATGTGTACCTTGTAGAAGCTTAGAAAGCATATTTGGGGTCCAAAAATTGTCCTATGAGGTTTCCAAACAAAACTATTTTCGCAAAACTTCTTACAAAGATAGAACGCGAACCATGGGATACAAGTTTGTGTTCCAAAAGAGCACTTTAATGTGTACCTTATAAAAGCTTAGAAACCATATTTGGGGTCCAAAAATGTCCTATGAGGTTTCCAAACAAAACAATTTTCGCAAAACTTCTTATAAAGATAGAACGTGAAGCATGGGATACAAGTTTGTGTTCCAAAAGAGCATTTTAATGTGTACCTTATAAAAGCTTAAAAAGCATATTTGGGGTCCAAAAAAAGTCCTATGAGGTTTGCCTAGAACTAAGACTGGTGGCGATTCTATCTTTGTTGTGGTTGATAGAATTTCTAAGATGGCTCATTTTATAGATTGTCATAAGACTGATGATGCATTGCATGTAGCTAATCTGTTCTTTAAAGAGATAGTTCGCATTCATGGCATGCCTAAGTCCATTGTGTCTGATAGAGACACTAAGTTCCTGAGTTACTTTTGGAAAACATTGTGGTCTAAGCTTGGAACTAAGCTCATGTTCTCAACCACTTGTCATCCTCAGACTGATGGGCAAACAGAAGTTGTAAATAGGACTTTGGGAACTCTCTTGCGTGCTTTGATAAAAAAGAATTTGAAATCTTGGGAAGATTGTCTGCCTCATGTTGAGTTTGCATATAATCATGCTGTGCATTCTGCATCTAAGTTTTCTCCTTTTCAAATTGTTTACGTGTTCAATCCCATCTCTCCTTTGGATTTGATACCTTTACCTGTGAGTGAAAGGATTAACATGGATGGACAAAAGAAAGCAGAGTTGGTTCAGAAGATACACAAGGATGCTCGTAAGAACCTGGAAGAGAAGACTAAGCTCTACGCAAAACATGCCAACAAGGGACGAACTGAAAAGATATTCGAAGTGGGAGACTTGGTTTGGATTCATCTGAGAAAAGAAAGATTTCCAGCAGAGCACAAGTCTAAGTTGATGCCTAGAGTGGATGGTCCTTTCGAAATCACAAAGAAGATCAACAATAATGCCTATCAAATCGATCTCAAAGGTAAGTATAATATCAGTTCGAGTTTTAATGTTACTGACCTTGTTCCTTTTGTTTCAGATGGCTCGGATTTGAGGTCAAATCCTTTTGAAGAAGGGGAGGATGATGTGAGCATGGACAAGGATGATCAGCTTGTACCTGAGGAAGAGCTTGTACCAGAAGGAGAGGAGCATTGCCGACTTGTAGCTGAGCAGGATCTTGAAGTTCCAAGTGGTCCCATGACTCGTTCGAAGACTAAGGCGTTCCACAAGGCCATTGAAGTTCTACTCAATCAAATCCGAAACAATGAAGATGATTCCTTTTGTTCTACTTTGATGTGCATCCAAGCTGACTAGCACTTGAGCAGGTGATATCATGTGTGCTCTTTTCCTTGTCAAGGCTTTTTCTCCTACCCTGGGTTTTTAGTCTTGGCAAGGTTTTTAACGAGGCCATGATATTACCTTTCCCTTAGCTCATGTTGATATTTCAGCTTGGACCGACCTTAAACGATGTTTTATGTTATGTTTTTAGACTAAGTTTTTTATTTCCCTTCTACTGTGCGTTTTGAGATAGGGTTCGTGGAGACTTGTCCCCGAACCTATATATATATACTCTATGTTGGTCTCTTTGGCCGCTTATCTATTTTTCAATCCCAAACTTTTGAACTTAGATCACTCTCTCTGGTGCGTAACATCCAGGAGAAACCCTTGTCGTGTCACACGAAGCATGGGATACAAGTTTGTATTCCAATAGAGCACTTTAATGTGTACCTTCTAAAAGCTTAGAAAGTATATTTGGGGTCCAAAAAATGTCCTATGAGGTTTCCAAACAAAACTATTTTCGCAAAACTTCTTATAAAGATAGAACGCGAAGCATGTGATACAAGTTTTCGTTCCAAAAGAGCACTTTAATGTGTACTTTATAAAACCTTAGAAAGCATATTTGGGATCCAAAAATGTTCTATGAGGTTTCTAAACAAAACTATTTTCACAAAACGTCTTATAAAGATAGAACGCGAAGCATGGGATACAAGTTTTTGTTCCAAAAGAGCATTTTAATGTGTACCTTGTAGAAGCTTAGAAAGCATATTTGGGGTCCAAAAATTGTCCTATGAGGTTTCCAAACAAAACTATTTTCGCAAAACTTCTTACAAAGATAGAACGCGAACCATGGGATACAAGTTTGTGTTCCAAAAGAGCACTTTAATGTGTACCTTATAAAAGCTTATAAAGCATATTTGGGGTCCAAAAATGTCCTATGAGGTTTCCAAACAAAACTATTTTCGCAAAACTTCTTATAAAGATAGAACGCGAAGCATGGGATACAAGTTTGTGTTCCAAAAGAGCATTTTAATGTGTACCTTGTAGAAGCTTAGACAGCATATTTGGGGTCCAAAAATTGTCCTATGAGGTTTCCAAAAAAACTATTTTCGCAAAACTTCTTACAAAGATAGAACGCGAACCATGGGATACAAGTTTGTGTTCCAAAAGAGCACTTTAATGTGTACCTTATAAAAGCTTAGAAAGCATATTTGGGGTCAAAAAAATGTCCTATGAGGTTACCAAACAAAACTATTTTCGCAAAACTTCTTATAAAGATAGAACGCGAACCATGGGATACAAGTTTGTGTTCCAAAAGAGCACTTTAATGTGTACCTTATAAAAGCTTAGAAAGCATATTAGGGTCCAAAAAATGTCCTATGAGGTTTCTAAACAAAATTATTTTCGCAAAACTTCTTATAAAGATAGAACACGAAGCATGGGATACAAGTTTGTATTCCAATAGAGCACTTTAATGTGTACCTTCTAAAAGCTTATAAAGCATATTTGGGGTCCAAAAAATGTCCTATGAGGTTTCCAAACAAAACTATTTTCGCAAAACTTCTTATAAAGATAGAACGCGAAGCATGTGATACAAGTTTTCGTTCCAAAAGAGCACTTTAATGTGTACCTTATAAAACCTTAGAAAGCATATTTGGGGTCCAAAAAATGTCCTATGAGGTTTCCAAACAAAACTATTTTCGCAAAACGTCTTATAAAGATAGAACGCGAAGCATGGGATACAAGTTTGTGTTCCAAAAGAGCATTTTAATGTGTACCTTGTAGAAGCTTAGAAAGCATATTTGGGGTCCAAAAATTGTCCTATGAGTTTTCCAAACAAAACTATTTTCGCAAGACTTCTTTTAAAGATAGAACGCGAACCATGGGATACAAGTTTGTGTTCCAAAAGAGCACTTTAATGTGTACCTTATAAAAGCTTAAAAAGCATATTTGGGGTCCAAAAAATGTCCTATGAGGTTTCCAAAAAAACTATTTTCGCAAAACTTCTTATAAAGATGTAACAGGAAGCATGGGATACAAGTTTCTGTTCCAAAAGAGCATTTAAATGTGTACTTTATAAAAGCTTAGAAACCATATTTGGGGTCCAAAAATTGTCCTATGAGGTTTCTAAACAAAACTATTTTGGACAACTTCTTATAAAGATAGAACACGAAGCATAGGATACAAGTTTATGTTCCAAAAGAGCACTTTATGTGTACCTTATAAAAGCTTAGAAAGCATATTTTGAAGGGATTTGTTCAGGTTTTAATCGGATTAAAACAGCCCTAACAACATCCTAACCCACGGATCGTGTTAATTGAATCTTTGATGGATCTCGAACATACCTGGAGATTTGCAGCGGAAGGAGAACAGGTAATCGAGATAATCAAGCGCCTCAAGTGCTGCGCCTCTACAGAAGTCCACACGCACACAAACTGGACGACGGGATGCTAGTACCGGAGCGAACGATTCGCCTTCGGGTTTTCTGAAACGTTTTCTCTGTTTTCTGTGAGTTTTTTAAGCTTCCAAGAGCTTCTCTTGTATGTTTTAACTCTAGCAGCCCTCATATCATATATATAGGCTGGAGTTGACGACATGTGTCGATCGACACCCACCATTGGTGTCGATCGACACCCTCACAGAAAGTCAAACATCGAGAAGACGATGCCGACAGGTGTCGATCGACACCCACTATTGGTGTCGATCGACACCCTCATAGAAAAACGATATCGACGTATATCTTATATACGTTGATCATAATCATTACTCTAATGATCAAACCCAATTTATATTATCCAGTTTGCTTAGGTGTGTGACCCTATAGGATCATATGATAATGGTAATGAGTTCATAACTCATAAGTTATAAGCGGCTTCTAGCAAAACATTATAACCGTCCAATATCATATGATTGTCTTATCTCGACATCACGACTCTACTAGAGTAAATACATGTCTGATTTCAGGACATTCCCTTCAATCTCCCACTTGTACTGGAATCAACTATTCCCATAATCCCTTTGTCTCTATATCTCGATCTGGCATAAGGCAAGAACTCGTGTCATCCTTAATCAACCAAACCATGTTTATCGAACTCCGATTTATACTGATAAAAGACAAACGATTGACATTCAATCCGTTTGAGCGCGGCCACGCATTTCCAGTATCAAATCTTCGATAGGCCCAGAGATATTTATCTCCCGTTATATGGGAGGGACAAATTCCATCTTGTTCCATCCCTGTTTCCTACACACTTCATAATATGCCCAATCAATGCCTTTATAGCCACCAGTTACGGCTGACGTTTGACAAGGTCAAAGCATACCAATTCATATGTAAGAAAACATGATGAACTCAGGTCAAAGGACTATACTCTATAGTCGTAATGAGAAACTCTTATGACACTCATATAACAATCTTGTAGAGTTCTCATTAGCGGGTCATGTCCGATCATGTGTTCTCTAACACATATCTATGTGATTGACTTTAATACTCCTATTAATGACTCCATGAAACTTAGTCATCAGTCACCTCACATACTAGTCTCACGCGGTTATCAATGTCCAACTTTGATAACTTCGACTATGGACACTAATAATTTATGTCATCTATCACTTATAGAGTTTCATGATCAAATCACGTATTTGATGATCTATAAGAATGCCATAAATTACTTTTGGACAATTATTTAATAACACCATTAAATAATACTGAAACAATTTCATTAAATAAAACATAACCAAATGTATGTTTACATGAACATCAAAACATAAAAAATGATAACTCCCACTAAAACAAGATTACTGCTTAAGGAATCTAATGCCTATAGCAGCTGCATGACTCTCATGCTTCGGTCGTGGGAGTGGCTTAGTCAACGGGTCAGCAACGTTCTCGTCTGTCGGAACTCTGCTGATCTTGACGTCACCTCTCTCAATGATATCACGAATCAGATGATATCTCCTCTCAATGTGTTTGGATTTCTGATGTGATCTGGGCTCCTTAGCCTGAGCTATGGCTCCATTGTTGTCACAAAACAATGCCACAGGCTCAGAAATGCTAGGAATCACACCAAGCTCAGTAATGAACTTCCTAATCCAAACAGCCTCCTTCGCCGCTTCAGAAGCAGCGATGTATTCAGCCTCGGTCGTTGAGTCCGCCACGGTGCTCTGCTTGGAACTCTTCCAACTAACTGCACCTCCATTCAGACAGAAGACGTAACCAGACTGAGATCGGAAATCGTCTCTATCTGTCTGAAAGCTGGCGTCCGTATAACCACTCACTACAAGCTCATCACTTCCTCCGTACACTAAGAACTTATCCTTGGTATTTCTCAAATACTTCAGGATTGTCTTGACGGCAGTCCAGTGACTCTCACCGGGATCTGATTGGTATCGACTCGTCATGCTTAAAGCACAAGCAACATCTGGACGAGTACAAAGCATGGCGTACATAATAGATCCTACTGCAGAAGCAAAAGGAATCCTACTCATGCGCTCTCGCTCAGCAGGTGTCGAAGGACACTGCTTCTTGCTGAGAGTAATGCCATGAGACATCGGAAGCAGGCCCTTCTTGGAATCATGCATGTTGAACCTGTGTAGAACCTTATCGATATAAGTGTCCTGACACAGTCCAATCAGCCTCTTTGATCTATCTCTATAGATCCTTATTCCAAGAATATAGGCGGCTTCACCCATGTCTTTCATCGAGAAACAACTTCCGAGCCAGTCCTTTACTGACTGAAGTAACGGAATATCATCTCCTATGAGAAGTATGTCGTCTACATACAATACGAGAAATGCAACTGCGCTCCCACTAGTCTTTTTGTAAACGCAAGGTTCCTCTTCGTTTCTGATGAAGTTAAACTTTTTAACTGCTTCATCAAAACGTAGGTTCCAACTCCGAGATGCTTGCTTCAATCCATAAATGGATTTATGAAGCTTGCATACTTTCCCAGCAGCATTAGGATCAATGAAACCCGGAGGTTGTGTCATGTACACATCCTCCTCCAGAATCCCGTTAAGAAAAGCTGTTTTCACATCCATTTGCCAAATCTCATAATCATAATGAGCGGCTGTTGCTAGGAGAATCCGAATAGATTTAAGCATAGCGACTGGGGAATAGGTTTCATCATAGTCAACACCTTGAACTTGTTTGAAACCTTTTGCCACCAACCTAGCTTTGTAAATCTGAACGTTTCCATCCACATCGATCTTCTTCTTGAAGACCCATTTACACTCAATGGCTTTTACACCATCAGGTAAATCACCCAAAGTCCATACTTGGTTTTGTGACATGGAACCGATTTCGGATTCAGCGGCTTTAAACCACTTTTCGGAGTCAGGGCCATCATTGCTTCTTCGAAAGTCGCAGGTTCGTCAGTGTCAATGATCAAGAGATCATGACAATTAGTCACGAGAAATCCATATCTCTCGGGCTCTTGACGAATCCTTTCGGATCTGCGAACTTCTGGCATCACAGGTTCGGACTCTACAACTCTTTGTAGATCCAGTCGCTGCTCTTCCTCGACAGGTTGAGCAGGCTCCTGTGATTCTCGAACTTCTTCGAGTTGTACTTTACTCCCACTGTTCTTCTTGGAAAGAAATTCTCTCTCAAGAAAAACACAGTTCTTAGCAACAAACACTTTGTTCTCAGAACGGTTGTAAAAGCAGTAAGCCTTGGTTTCCTTAGGATAACCAACGAAGTAGCACTTATCAGATTTGGGTTCAAGCTTATCAGATATCAACCGCTTGACATAAGCTTCACAACCCCAAATTTTAAGAAAAGACAATCTTGGAACTTTTCCAGTCCACATCTCATATGGCGTTTTCTCGACTGATTTTGATGGAACTCTGTTTAGCGTAAACGCAGACGTTTCTAGAGCGTATCCCCAAAAGGATAATGGAAGATCTACTTGACTCATCATCGATCGAACCATATCTAATAAAGTCCGATTCCTCCTTTCAGACACACCATTCCACTGAGGTGTTCCAGGAGGAGTGAGTTGTGAAACAATTCCACAGTTACTCAGAAGATCACTGAACTCTTGGCTTAAGTACTCACCTCCACGATCTGATCGAAGAGCTTTGATACTTTTGCCAAGTTGGTTCTGTACTTCATTTTGGAACTCCTTGAACTTTTCAAAGGATTCCGATTTATGTCTCATTAAATAGACATAACCAAATCTACTGAAGTCATCAGTAAACGTGATGAAGTACTGAAAGTTTCCCCATAAGCATATCGACTGGGGAATAGATTTCATCATAGTCAACACAATGAACTTGTTTGAAACCTTTTGCCACCAACCTAGCTTTGTAAATCTGAACGTTTCCATCCACATCGATCTTATTCTTGAAGACCCATTTACACTCAATCGCTTTTACACCATCAGGTAAATCACCCAAAGTGCATACTTGGTTTTGTGACATGGAACCCATTTCGGATTCAGCGGTCTTAAGCCACTTTTCGGAGTTAGGCCCCATCATTGCTTCTTCAAAAGTTGCAGGTTCGTCACTATCAATGATCAAGAGATCATGACAATTAGTCACAAGAAATCCATATCTCTCGGACTCGTGACGAATCCTTTCGGATCTGCGAACTTCAGGCATCACAGGCTCGGACTATACAACTCTTTGTAGATCCAGCCGCTGCTCCTCCAGGACAGGTTGAGCAGGCTCCTGTGAATCTCGAATTTCTTCGAGTTGTACTTTACTCCCACTGTTCTTCTTGGAAAGAAATTCTCTCTCAAGAAAAACACAGTTCTTTGCAACAAACACTTTGTTCTCAGATCGGTTGTAAAAGTAATAAGCCTTGGTTTCCTTAGGATAACCAACGAAGTAGCACTTATCAGATTTAGGTGCAAGCTTATCAGATATCAACCGCTTGACATAAGCTTCACAACCCCAAATTTTAAGAAAAGACAAACTTGGAACTTTTCCAGTCCACATCTGATATGGCGTCTTTTCAACTGATTTTGATGGAACTCTGTTCAGCGTAAATGCAGACGTTTCTAAAGCGTATCCCCAGAAGGATAATGGAAGATCTACTTGACTCATCATCGATCGGACTATATCTAATAAAGTCCGATTCCTCCTTTTAGACACACTGTTCCACTGAGGTGTTCCGGGAGGAGTGAGTTAGGAAACAATTCCACAATTACTCAGATGATCACTGAACTCTTGGCTTAAGTACTCACCTCCGCTATCTGATCGAAGAGCTTTGATACTTTTGCCAAGTTGGTTCTGTACTTCATTCTAGAACTCTTTGAACTTTTCAAAGGATTCCGACTTATGTCTCATTAAATAGACATAACCAAGTCTACTGAAGTCATCAGTAAATGTGATGAAGTACTGAAAGTTTCCTCTAGCGCTAACGCTCATTGGACCGCACACATCAGTATGTATAAGGCTCAATAAGTCACCGGCCCTTTCATTAAATTTGTTGAAAGGGGCCTTTGTCATTTTGCCCAATAAACAGGATTCACACTTCTCAAATGATTCAAAATCAAATGAGTCTAAAAGCCCATCATTATGAAGCTTCTGAATCCTTTTCTCACTGATGTGGCCCAAGCGACAATGCCAGAGAAATGTGGGGTTCGAGTCATTGGTTCTTAACCGTTTTGTACTTATGTTATAGACAGACAAAGATTGGTTAAGAATATAAATCCCATTCTCTAATGGAGCGCTACCATAAAATATTTCATTACGATCAAAAGAACAACACTCGTTTTTAATCGAAAAATTAAAATATTTCTAAATCCAAAACAGAAATAGAAATGATGTTTTTGCTTATAGCAAGTACATAGTAGCAATTATTTAATTTTAAAACCAAGCCTGACGGCATAGACAAATGATAAGTTCCTACGGCTAATGCAGCAACTCTTGCCCCATTCCCAACGCGCAGGTCTACTTGTCCCTTCTCCAGCGTTCTAATGTTGCTTAGACCGTGCATATTAGTACCAATATGAGCGCCACAGCCGGTATCCAATACCCAAGACTTAGAACCAGAAGTATTAACATTTACTTCTATGATATAGATACCTGGAGAAGTCATCTCAAACGTCTTCTTTGAGTTCTTTGGATCTCCCAGATACTCTTTGCAATTTCTCTTCCAATTCCCAGATTTATTGCAGTAATGGCATTTATCAGCATCAGTAGGGCCGCGTTTGGACATGGATGAAGCCTCAGGTTTGTCCTGATTCTCAATCTGGACTGCCTTGGCCTTTCCTTTTCCCTTAGCGAGTTTCTTAAACCATTTACCCCCTTGTACCAAAAGTACATTAGGGGTGCCCTTCTTGATATTTGGCTCAGCTGTCTTGAGCATGGCATGTTGTTCATGTTATTGTTCATTACAAACTGATCAAAGCTTGATGGCAAGGACTGCAGAATGATGTCCGTAGCCAACTCTTGGCTAAGGGGACAATCCAGTTTTGCCAAGTTATCAATAAAACACATCATCTTAATGACATGTGGGCTAACTGAACCATCCTTTGGTAGCTTGCACTCAATGAGAGATTTAACCGTCTGGTATCACTCAGTTCGTGCCTACTCCTGAAACATCCCTTTCAGGCTAGTGATCATCTCAACTGGTGACGCCACGTTCTCGTATTGCTTCTGCAAGTCCGAGTTCATGGTAGCCAGCATGAGACAACTTACATCGACCACATCATTGGAATGCTTCTCCCAAGCATTCTTTTCAGCGTGTGCGGCATTGGGTTTTGGTTTCTCAAGGAGAACCTTCTCAAGGACATATTCATTTTTCTCCTGCTTGAGAACAATTCTCAAGTTCCGATACCGTTCGAGGAAATTCGATTAATTTAACTTGTCCTTCTCAAGGACGGATCGAAGTGAGAATGTGTTTGTGTGAGTGGTGGAAGACATAGCTGAAAAACACACTAAACGAGAGTTTAGTTTCGACGTTTAAGAAATGAGAAATCTTAACAATTAAGAAAACTCGCATTATATTCAAAACAATTTCCTCAAGTTGAATATAATGATCCAAGATCCATATTTTACTAAAACTTGAGTGAGCTTTGGCCCATCGCCCAAACTTTAGCTATTTAGGTAAGCCACCCTTTGCTAATTATATCATATATAATTCTTGGTCTCGAATTGATATCTTATATCAAATCCAATCATATATCTCTGGGCAAATTTGTTCAAGTTTTAATCTTATTAAAACAGCCCTAACGACAAATTCTAAGCCACGGATCATGTGTCAATTGAATCTCAATAAATCTCGAAGATACCTGGAGATTAGGCAGCGGAAGATGATCAGGTATTCGAGATTAGGAGCGCCTCAAGTTCTGCGCCTCTACAGAAGTCCACAGGCACACAAACTGGACGACATGGATGCTAGTTCCTTGCGAACGGTTCGCCTTGGGATTCTCTCTGCGTTTCTGTGACGGCCGGGAAGTTCTATTATCTCTCAAGTCGTGCCCTATATCATATATATAGGCGACTTAAAGAGACCTAGTTGACCGATGGACCAAACCGACTTGATTTCAATTAAATCAAAATCCGGTTTCTGATCCCGAGTGGTGTTGGTGTCGATCGACACCCTCACAGAAAATCGATATTAACATATATCTTATATATGTTGATCATGATCATTACTCTAATGATCAAACCCAATTTATATTATCCAGTTTGCTTAGGTGTGTGACCCTATAAGATCATATGATAATGGTAATGAGTTCATAACTCATAAGTTATAAGCGGCTTCGAGCAAAACATTATAACCATCCAATATCATATGATTGTCTTATCTCGACATCACGACTCTACTAGAGTAAATACAAGTATGATTTCAGGACATTCCCTTCATCTACACCACTCGGCGACTCGAGATTTTTCCTCTTCTTCGGTTTAGGGTTCATCTTCGGCGGGTTCTTCTTCTTCGGGTTAGGCTTTTTCTTCGGGACTGGATTCTTCTTCGGCTTAGCAGTAGGCTTCTTTATCGGCTTAGGGTTCTTCTTCGGGACTGGATTCTTCTTTGGCACTGGATTCTTCTGCGCCGCATCCTTCTCTAGAATTCTTCTGTTTCCGTGTTCGACCGCCTTGTATCAACCATCTCCTCCACCGAAAGATCTAACAGAGAAAGTTTAGAGAATTTTGAAATTTTGAAAGTGGGAGGGTGAGGGAGACGAGAAGTCGTGTTGGAGAGAAGAGAGAAGGAGGAGAGAGAGCAATTTTCATTTTTTTTTGTAGACTGATTTTTATGTTTAAAATTATATTATAGACCGAGGTAAATTCGTTTTTTTTCTGGAAGACCCAGAGTAAACGGGTCATACCTGAACGGGTTCGGTTTGGCCGGGGTAGTAACCTTAATTTCATCATTTTCGGGCTGGGAAAATCGGAAGTTCATTGTCTTACGATTTAAAAATAATTGGAAAATAAATTACAAACATAACAAGAGTATATGAGATTGGATTTCCCCGAAAAGGAATATCTGGGGCAATTTCTCTCCCCTTACTAGGTTCTCGCTTTTATTCAAGAGACCAATTTCTATTGCTTTGAGAATTTCTTTGTTGAACCAATGACGACTACTAGTGGTTCTGGGATGATTCTCAGCTTTGCTCAGATCTAACCAATTTATCTGATGGAGAGAAGACGCAATCTATTCCGAATCGTTTTGTTCCCATCTCAGCCGCAGCCACAATGTAGAGACGAGTAAAACTTTAAGATAATCTTGAGCGAAGGTAATCTCGACCAGAAGCTCGCCGCTGCACCGAACCTTTTTGCCGCTGCCTCTAAATCGCTGATCAACTTTACTACTTACTCAATCACTCGCCTGATTCCATAACATCTCTAATTTCACGAGATTCAAGTCTCGATTTTCTTTGAACGCCTCTCTATAGCCTGTTCATCTTTCTGAATCCAAAAAATTAGGGCTTCTAGACCATTGTAGACTGATTTACGTGATTTTGGTAATTGGGCAACGTTTTCTCTTAAGTAGATATTAAATTTCTTGTTTCATGTTATTTACAATTCAGAGTACACAATGCCTCCTTGAGTTTTCATATTTGGCCACGTGATGAAGATTTTATACCATGTATCACCCCTATTGCAATCTGGAATGCCTTAGCTTTTCCTTTACCCTTAGCATGTTTCTTAAACTTTTTACCCCCTTGCACCAAAAGTACATTAGGGGTGCCCTTTTTGATGTTTGGCTCAGCTGTCTTGAGCATGCCATGCAGTTCCGTCAAAGTCTTTGTCATGTTGTTCATGTTATAGTTCATGATAAACTGATCAAAGCTTGACGGCAACGACTGCAAAATGATGTCCGTAGCCAACTCTTGGCTAAGGGGACAATCCAGTTTTGCCAAGTTATCAATATAACCATCATCTTAATGACATGTGGGCTAACTGGACCATCCTTTGGTAGCCTGCATTCAATGAGAGACTTAACCGTCTGGTATCTCTCAGTTCGTGCTTGCTCCTGAAACATCCCTTTCAGGCTAGTGATCATCTCAATAGGTGACGCCACGTTCTCGTATTGCTTCTGCAAGTCCGAGTTCATGGTAGCCAGCATGAGACAACTCACATCGACCTCATCATTGGAATGCTTCTCCCAAGCATTCCTTTCAGCGTGTCCGGCATTGGATTTCGGTTTCTCAGGGAGAACCTTCTCAAGGACATATTCCTTTTTCTCCTGCTTGAGAACAATTCTCAAGTTCCGATACCATTCAAGGAAGTTCGATCCATTTAGCTTGTCCTTCTCAAGGACGGATCGAAGCGAGAATGTGTTTCTGTGAGGGGAGCTAGCCATAGCTGAAAAAACACAAAATGAGAGTTTAGTTTCGATGTTCAAGAAATGAGAAATCTTAACAATTAAGAAACTCACATTATATTCAAAACAATTTTCCTCAATTGAATATAATGATCCAAGATCCATATTTCACAAAAAAATTGAGTGAGCTTTGGCCCATCGCCCAAACTTTTAGCTATTTAGGTAAGCAACACTTTGCTAATTATATCATATATAATTCTTGTCTCGGATTAATATCTTATATCAAATCCGATCCTATATCTCTGAGCCCAAAACTATTTTGATAGCCCAGTTAAGCAAACCAATCTTTTAAGTCCGTAGTAACGATTACAACCTGCCTCACTCATGTAATTGCGGACACCCTGCTTTGGCAGACCCATCACACAATGAAACGAGCCTTGACAGCTGACAAGATTGGGAAGATATTAAAAGCTTAATATTTTGACGAACTGAACCTTAAATCTAGTTTATATCAATTATATATCCTAGATATTTCAACTTGTTTTAAACCTTTTAAAAATTCTTAAGTTAAACAAGCTAGGAACGCAAATTCTGAAGTGGTGTCGATCGACACCAGATCAGTGTCGATCGACACAACTAGTTTGTGTTGACCGACAGATTCCGATCCGGTTCAATCGCGATAAACCATTTAACCGATTAAACCGATCGAATCAATTTGCAAATAACCGACCGGTGTCGATCGACACTACATTAGTGTCGGTCGACACCAACCAAATCGGTTCAATGAACGATAACCGTTTTACCGCTTGAACCGATCGCGATTACCCGGTTCAATCCAATTGAACCAAACGCGATGAACCGATTGGTGTCGATCGACACTACTTTAGTGTCGGTCGACACCAGTGGTTTGAGGAAACACGATCTTCGATCGTGACCTAAAAGTTCACGCGAAAACCCGATCGGTGTCGATCGACATACACATGGTGTCGATCGACACCCGTTTCGCACAAGCCCTGGATTTAACGATTTATGCAACAAAAACAGTTTTTGAACATAATAATCTAGCAAGCAATCCTATATATATCATATATATCTCGTTTTGAATTCAACCAATTCAATTATAAGCTCCAGATTCAATAAAACAAACCGCTCTGATACCACTGAAGGGATTTGTTCAGGTTTTAATCGGATTAAAACAGCCCTAACAACATCCTAACCCACGGATCATGTTAATTGAATCTTTGATGGATCTCGAACATACCTGGAGATTTGCAGCGGAAGGAGAACAGGTAATCGAGATAATCAAGCGCCTCAAGTGCTGCGCCTCTACAGAAGTCCACACGCACACAAACTGGACGACGGGATGCTAGTACCGGAGCGAACGATTCGCCTTCGGGTTTTCTGAAACGTTTTCTCTGTTTTCTGTGAGTTTTTCAAGCTTCCAAGAGCTTCTCTTGTATGTTTTAACTCGAGCAGCCCTCATATCATATATATAGGCTGGAGTTGCCGACAGGTGTCGATCGACACCCACCATTGGTGTCGATCGACACCCTCACAGAAAGTCAAACATCGAGAAGACGATGCCGACAGGTGTCGATCGACACCCACTATTGGTGTCGATCGACACCCTCATAGAAAAACGATATCGACGTATATCTTATATACGTTGATCATAATCATTACTCTAATGATCAAAACCCAATTTATATTATCCAGTTTGCTTAGGTGTGTGACCCTATAGGATCATATGATAATGGTAATGAGTTCATAACTCATAAGTTATAAGCGGCTTCTAGCAAAACATTATAACCGTCCAATATCATATGATTGTCTTATCTCGACATCACGACTCTACTAGAGTAAATACATGTCTGATTTCAGGACATTCCCTTCATATTTGGGGTCCAAAATATGTCCTATGAGGTTTCTAAACAAAACTATTTTCGCAAAACTTCTTATAAAGATAGAACACGAAGCATAGGATACAAGTTTGTGTTCCAATAGAGCACTTTAATGTGTACCTTCTAAAAGCTTAGAAAGCATATTTGGGGTCCAAAAAATGTCCTATGAGGTTTCCAAACAAAACTATTTTCGGAAAACTTCTTATAAAGATAGAACGTGAAGCATGTGATACAAGTTTTCGTTCCAAAAGAGCACTTTAATGTGTACCTTATAAAACCTTAGAAAGCATATTTGAGATCCAAAACATGTCATATGAGGTTTCCAAACAAAACTATTTTCGCAAAACTTCTTATAAAGATAGAACGTGAAGCATGTGATACAAGTTTGTGTTCCAAAAGAGCATTTTAATGTGTACCTTAGAAAAGCTTAGAAAGCATATTTGGGGTCCCAAAATTGTACTATGAGGTTTCTAAACAAAACTATTTTCGCAAAACGTCTTATAAAGATAGAACCCGAAGCATAGGATACAAGTTTGTGTTCCAAAAGAGCATTTTAATGTGTACCTTGTAGAAGCTTAGAAAGCATATTTGGGGTCCCAAAATTGTCCTATGACGTTTCCAAACAAAACTATTTTCGCAAAACTTCTTAGAAAGATAGAACGCGAAGCATGGGATACAAGTTTGTGTTCCAAAATAGCACTTTAATGTGTACCTTCTAAAAGGTTAGAAAGCATATTTGGGGTCCAAATAATGTCCTATGAGGTTTCCAAACTATAAGTTGTAAGGAAGCGGAAGTTATGAGTATTTGAAACGATTTAGCAAGAAATAAAATGAAGTATGAAGAGTAAGAAGAATCTTGTGAGAGAGAGAGAGTTTGTGAAAGGGTGAGTTTATTCCCTTGGTTTTCTTCTTACATACAATGAAACTATAAATAGAGAAACTAGTTTACACAAGAGAGAGATTTGAGAGATTCAAATTTGAATAACATGATGATGAAAGTGAAGGGGACAGCCGACCATGCTTAGACCCACATTGGTCTCTTGGTTTTATTCAAATTGGTCTCTTTGGCGCTGAAGACCATCTAGAAGACTTCGTGGGTGTTTGGGTATAACCATTGACTTGATCACCCATTGAATACCGATTATCTTTGTTCTTTTCTTTGATATTCAATACTCCCCCTCAAGCTTAAACCAAGAATGGGTTAAGCTTGGGACTATGTAGATTCACCTCGTTAAAAACCTCCATGTAGCAAAACCTCGTGGGACAAAAACTCCATGTAGGAAAAGAGTGTGAACCTCATTGTCTAGGGTTTTCAAAACTTGTTTGTGTGAGATTCATGAGTCCAAGCTTCTCATGAATATATTCACATGTCTTCAAGGTGGCCGCCTTAGTAAAAATATCGGCCAACTGTTCTGAACTTCGTGTATAGCAAGGCAAGATAACTCCTAATTGCATCTGCTCTCTCACCTTGTGACAATCCACCTCAATATGCTTGGTTCTTTCATGGAAAACTGAGTTTGAAGCTATGTGGATAGCAGCCTGATTGTCACAATGCATTGTGATTGGAAGAGGTGTCTTGATTCCTAAGTCTTCCAACAACATATTTAGCCACATCAATTCGGTTGTCAGTCTCCTCATTGCTCTATATTCAGCCTCAGTGCTAGAACATGAAACGATCTTCTGTTTCTTGCTCTTCCAAGTTACTAGGTTGCCTCCAACAAACGTGCAATATCCTGTGGTTGATCTCCTATCTTCTCTATCACCAGCCCAATCAGCATCACAATATCCAACTATACTTGAGCTTTTATTACAGCTCATCCAAATGCCTCGTTCTGGTGTTCCTTTCAGATATCTCAAGATCCGGTTCATCATCACTCCAATGAGACATCCTTGGCTCGTGCATGTGCTGACTAACCTGGTTAACTGCAAAACAAAGATCAGGACGAGTAAGAGTGAGGTATATTAACTTACCAACCAGTCTTCTATAGAGTTTTGGATCGCCAAATGGTTGATCATCCTCGCTCTCTCCTCTTTGATGTACTTTGTATGCATCTTCAATAGGAGTCCTGATTGGTGTTCCATCCTGTGTTCCTGATTCACTCAAAAGATCAAGTATGTACTTTCTTTGAGATAAGAAGAGACCTTCCTTTGATCTACATACTTCTATCCCAAGAAAGTACTTTAGCTCTCCAAGATCTTTAATATCAAAAACCGAATTCAAATAAGCCTTGGTGTTTTGAATACCAACCTTGTCATTCCCAGATATGATAATATCATCAACATATATGAGAATGACTACAATACCTTCTTGGCTTTGCATAGTGAATAGAGTATGATCAGCTTCAGACCTCTTGAATCCGCGATCAAGTAAGGTGAAGCTTAGCTTTCTATACCATGCTCTAGGAGATTGTTTCAATCCGTAAATAGCTTTTCTTAGCCTAAGAACTTTCCCTGGTTGAATGCTGTCTTCAAGGCCTGGTGGTGGTGTCATATAAACCTCCTCTTCCAGCTCCCCCTGAAGAAAAGCATTCTTCACATCCATTTGCCACAATTCCCATTCCAAGTTTGTTGCAGGTGAAAGTACAACTCGGACTGTGTGTAGTTTGGCTACTGGAGCAAATGTGTCACGATAATCCTCTCCATAGGTGTGTGTGAATCCTCGTGCAACCAGCCTTGCCTTGTATCTCTCTATTGCTCCATCACTCTTATACTTAATTGTGAAGACCCATCTTGAACTAACTGTCTTCTTTCCCTTAGGCAGGTCAGCTTCATCCCAAGTGTGATTCTTTATCATAGCACCGGTTTCTTCTCCACACGCATCTCTCCACACCTTGTGTTCTTTGGCTTCATCATAGGTTTTTGGTACCTCTTCTTGATCAAGTATGCTTATGAATACTTGATGTTCCTCAGGGAAATATGCGAAAGAGCACACGGCTTGTAAAGGATGAGCTTCTGCTTGACAGTTGTAGTATACTCTTGTATTTACCCAATTAGATGGATCCTTTCTGATCCTCTGTGATGTAAGATCGGATGGGGTGAGGAATGAAGATTGGTTGTTCAACTCTCTTCTTCAAACCAAGTGATGGAAACGATGGGGAAGTGATGGAATCCGGTTAGTTGGTTGTTCAACTCTCCCTAACTGGATCAATGGATGGATGGATTGAGTATGGATCGATGACGCCACAAGACTCTATGGAAAGGAGGCTTGATAAGTCGGGAACTTGCTTAGGCTGCTTCACACACGACTAAGACTTGCTAGGGTTTGTACTAAGACAAAAACTCCGGTTTGTTTATTGATATGAGGTAAATGATACACGGCTGCTCTAGAGGCCTTATAAAGGGAGCCGATGCAGCTTTGCCCTTCTTGGGGACTTGGAAACAAATTACAAGAATAAGGAAACTACTAAATGCCGAACATAATGGCAAGAACAATAAAGGAAAACAAATGATCGACCAAACAATGCCTTATACTAAAAAGGAAAACTATAAATCGACTAAGAAGAAAAAGGAAAAGAACTTGAATCACACGGAAACAAACGGTTAGTATCATAAAGAGATAATTCAAATAATTCAACCTTACCTTTGTTTGTTGATCGAATCCGTGTGGGCTGGTACGCATCGTTTCACTAAGTGCCTTGGATGCTAAATAAGGTAACTTCTTGATGCGTGGGAAGAAGAGGCCAAGTTGAGCTTGTAACATCTTCTTGTTCACTTCTTGGACCGACTTGAATGTAGTAAGCTTCGACTAAAGCCATTGGTCCACTTAGTTCCTTGTCTTGAACCGGTTCTAGCCCTTTGTTGATGTCTTCTTCACTTGGACTCTCGGTGATGCTAAGTGTGTTCAGCTGGTCAGTGATGTTCTCTAGACTTTGGTGCGTGAAGAGACTAGCCACTCCTAAGTTGAAGCTTTCCCTCATGTCTCTTGTTCCGGATCGTGTCCTAGGCGCTAGCTTCATGGTTGGAATGGTGTTGTTGGTTTCTTGGTTCTCATCATCCCCTCCCCCTTGAGAAGATTCTGTCCTCAGAATTGTATCATCTGCATCAAATGGAGATAAGTCAGACACATTAAAGGTAGGGGAAATTTTAAACTCACCTGGCAGATCAATGTGATACGCATTGTCATTAATCTTCTTCAGGACTTTGAATGGGCCATCTCCACGGGGTGAAAGCTTGGACTTCCTTTCATTTGGGAACCGTTCTATCCTCATGTGTCGCCAAACCCAATCTCCTGGTTCAAATGTCACCTTCTTCCGGTTCCGGTTCTTGTTCATATACTTTTCAGTTTGTTGGTTCTTCTTCTCTATGTTCTCTCGGACCCTTTGATGTATCTTCTTCACGTACTCAGCTTTGGTCTCTCCATATTGACTAATCATCTGGTCCTTGTGTTCTAAAGGCAACAAGTCTAATGGAGTATTTGGCTTAAACCCATACACAACTTCAAAAGGAGAGAGTTTAGTAGTAGAGTGGGAAACACGGTTATATGCAAACTCAATAAGCAATCAAGCCATTTCCTTAAATTTTTACCAACCGTTGCCCTTAAGAGGGTGGAGAGAGTGCGGTTGACAACCTCAGTCTGTCCATCAGTTTGTGGGTGACATGTTGTTGAGAAAAGCAGCTTGGTTCCTAGCTTTCTCCACAGTGTTCTCCAGAAATGACTAAGGAACTTGGTGTCACGATCAGACACAATGGTCCTTGGAATGCCATGATACTTCACTACTTCCTTGAAGAACAAAGGGATGGGTCGATAGGTCACACAAGAGTTGCGGAATGGCTCTTGATATACCGAACTTCACTATCCTGAGATATGACTCACTTAGACGATAGAGAAGGTTGTTGTTTGGATATGACTCACCAAGCAACAGAGTTTGTTCACGAAGAACAACAGAGATTCACTCTCTAAGACAATCACAATGATCAAAGACAACTTGTTATTTTATTGAATAATTCTCGAAGTACATATAGAGTTTGTGTTATGACATCTCGAAAATAAGAACTAGACAACACGGAAAAACAAGACAATAACTGTTAAAGACTTGACTGAAATAAAGTTTGTGTTTGAAAAACTCTTCAGATCACCAAGGTCTTGACTTTCCCTCCTTGTCTCGGACTTGACTTGAATTTAGGAATGTGACTTGATGTTTAGGAAGAAGTTCCTAAAAACGACGGTCTCATTTTTCATTTAGGAAGGAGTTCCTAAATCAGTCTTGAGCTTTCCTAAATCGTCCGTGAAGCTTACTAAATGGACTGGTTGCACTTGATCTTCCATAAGGTGGAATTGGTTGTCGGCTGACTGAAGAAGTGCACTTAGAGACTTAGATAGCTGTTTGGTTCTAGCCCTGGTCATGGCTCCTGCTGGTACAAGCAATGTATCCTCGGCTACAAGCTCCGGTTCAAGTCCTTCCATGGATTCACCAACTGATTCATCATCCGATTCAAGCTTTCCTTCTTCGGTGCCATCCATGATCATATCAAAGATAGAACGCGAAGCATGGGATACAAGTTTGTGTTCCAAAAGAGCATTTTAATGTACAACTTATAAAATCTTAGAAAGCATATTTGGGGTCCAAAAAATGTCCTATGAGGTTTTTAAACAAAACTATTTTCGCAAAACTTTTTATAAAGATAGAACGCGAAGCATGGGATACAAGTTTGTGTTCCAAAAGAGCACTTTAATTATAAAAGCTTAGAAAGCATATTTGGGGTCCAAAAAATGTCCTATGAGGTTTCCAAACAAAACCATTTTCGCAAAACTTCTCATAAAGATAGAACGCGAAGCATGGGATACAAGTTTGTGTTTCAAAAGAGTACTTTAATGTGTACCTTATAAAAGCTTAGAAAGCATATTTGGGGTCCAAAAAATGTCCTATGAGGTTTCTAAACAAAACTATTTTCGCAAAACTTCTTAGAAAGATAGAACGCCAAGCATGGGCTACAAGTTTGTGTTCCAAAAGAGCACTTTAATGTGTACCTTCTAAAAGCTTAGAAAGCATATTTGGGGTCCAAATAATGTCCTATGAGGTTTCCAAACAAAACTATTTTCGTAAAACTTCTTATAAAGATAGAACGCGAAGCATGGGATACAAGTTTGTGTTGCAAAAGAGTACTTTAATGTGTACCTTATAAAAGCTTAGAAAGCATATTTGGGGTCCAAAAAATGTCCTATGAGGTTTCCAAACAAAACTATTTTCGCAAAACTTCTTAGAAAGATAGAACGCGAAGCATGGGATACAAGTTTGTGTTCCAAAAGAGCACTTTAATGTGTACCTTATAAAAGCTTAGAAAGCATATTTGGGGACCAAATAATATCCTATGAGGTTTCCAAACAAAACTATTTTCGCAAAACTTCATATAAAGATAGAACGCGAACCATGAGATACAAGTTTGTGTTCTAAAAGAGCCCTTTAATGTGTACCTTATAAAAGCTTAGAAAGCATATTTGGGGACCAAATAATGTCCTATGAGGTTTCCAAACAAAACTATTTTCGTTAAACTTCTTATAAAGATAGAAAGCGAAGCATGGGATACAAGTTTGTGTTGCAAAAGAGTACTTTAATGTGTACCTTATAAAACCTTAGAAAGCATATTTGGGGTCCAAAAAATGTCCTATGAGGTTTCCAAACAAAACTGTTTTCGTAAAACTTCATATAAAGATAGAACGCGAAGCATGGGATACAAGTTTGTGTTCCAAAAGAGCATTTTAATGTGTACCTTCTAAAAGCTTAGAAAGCATATTTGGGGTCCAAATAATGTCCTATGAGGTTTCCAAACAAAACTACTTTCGTAAAACTTCTTATAAAGATAGAACGCGAAGCATGGGATACAATTTTATGTTCCAAAAGAGCCCTTTAATACCTTATAAAAGCTTAGAAAGCATATTTGGGGTCCAAAAAATGTCCTATGAGATTTCTAAACAAAACTATTTTCGCAAAACGTCTTATAAAGACAGAACGCGAAGCATGGGATACAAGTTTGTGTTCCAAAAGAGCACTTTAATGTGTACCTTCTAAAAGCTTAGAAAGCATATTTGGGGTCCAAATAATGTCCTATGAGGTTTCCAAACAAAACTATTTTCGTAAAACTTCTTATAAAGATAGAACGCGAAGCATGGGATACAAGTTTGTGTTCCAAAAGAGCACTTTAATGTGTACCTTATAAAAGCTTATAAAGCATATTTGGGGTCCAAAAAATGTCCTATGAGATTTCTAAACAAAACTATTTTCGCAAAACGTCTTATAAAGACAGAACGCGATGCATGGGATACAAGTTTGTGTTCCAAAAGAGCACTTTAACGTGTACCTTCTAAAAGCTTAGAAAGCATATTTGGGGTCCAAAAAATGTCCTATGAGGTTTCTAAACAAAACTATTTTCGCAAAACTTCTTATAAAGATAGAACGCAAAGCATGGGATACAAGTTTGTGTTCCAAAAGAGCACTTTAATGTGTACCTTATAAAAGCTTAGAAAGCATATTTGGGGTCCAAAAAATGTCCTATGAGGTTTCCAAACAAAACTATTTTCGCAAAACTTCTTATAAAGATAGAACGCGAAGCATGGGATACAAGTTTGTGTTTCAAAAGAGTACTTTAATGTGTACCTTATAAAAGCTTAGAAAGCATATTTGGGGTCCAAAAATGTCCTATGAGGTTTCCAAACAAAACCATTTTCGCAAAACTTCTCATAAAGATAGAACGCGAAACATGGGATACAAGTTTGTGTTTCAAAAGAGTACTTTAATGTGTACCTTATAAAAGCTTAGAAAGCATATTTGGGGTCCAAAAATGTCCTATGAGGTTTCCAAACAAAACTATTTTCGCAAAACTTCTTATAAAGATAGAACGCGAAGCATGGGATACAAGTTTGTGTTCCAAAAGAGTACTTTAATGTATACCTTATAAAAGCTTAGAAAGCATATTTGGGGTCCAAAAAATGTCCTATGAGGTTTCTAAACAAAACTATTTTCGCAAAACTTCTTAGAAAGATAGAACGCGAAGCATGGGATACAAGTTTGTGTTCCAAAAGAGCACTTTAATGTGTACCTTCTAAAAGCTTAGAAAGCATATTTGGGGTCCAAATAATGTCCTATGAGGTTTCCAAACAAAACTATTTTCGCAAAACTTCTTATAAAGATAGAACGTGAACCATGAGATACAAGTTTGTGTTCTAAAAGAGCCCTTTAATGTGTACCTTCTAAAAGCTTAGAAAGCATATTGGGGTCCAAAAAATGTCCTATGAGGTTTCCAAACAAAACTATTTTCGCAAAACTTCTTATAAAGATAGAACGCGAAGCATGGGATACAAGTTTGTGTTCCAAAAGAGCATTTTAATGTGCAACTTTTAAAAGCTTAGAATGCATATTTGGGGTCCAAAAAATGTCCTATGAGGTTTCCAAACAAAACTATTTTCGCAAAAATTCTTATAAAACTAGAATGCGAAGCATGGGATACAAGTTTTCGTTCCAAAAGAGCACTTTAATGTACCTTATAAAACCTTACTGTGTACCTTATAAAACCTTAGAAAGCATATTTGGGGTCCAAAAAATGTCCTATGAGGTTTCCAAACAAAACTATTTTCGCAAAACTTCTTATAAAGAAAGAACGTGAAGCATGGGATACAAGTTTGTGTTGCAAAAGAGCATTTTAATGTGTACCTTATAAAACCTTAGAAAGCATATTTGGGGTCCAAAAAATGTCCTATGAGGTTTACAAACAAAACTGTTTTCGTAAAGTTTCTTATAAAGATAGAACGCGAAGCATGGGATACAAGTTTGTGTTCCAAAAGAGTACTTTAATGTGTACCTTATAAAGGCTTAGAAAGCATATTTGGGGTCCAAAAAATGTCCTATGAGATTTCTAAACAAAACTATTCTCGCAAAACGTCTTATAAAGACAGAACGCGATGCATGGGATATAAGTTTGTGTTCAAAAAAAGCACTTTAACGTATACCTTCTAAAAGCTTAGAAAGCATATTTGGGGTCCAAAAAATGTCCTATGAGGTTTCCAAACAAAACTATTTTCGCAAAACTTCTTATAAAGATAGAACGCGAAGCATGGGATACAAGTTTGTGTTCCAAAAGAGCACTTTAATAATGTGTACCTTATAAAAGCTTAGAAAGCATATTTGGGGTCCAAAAATTGTCCTATGAGGTTTCCGAACAAAACTATTTTCGCAAAACTTCTTATAAAGATAGAACGCGAAGCATGGGATACAAGTTTGTGTTCCAAAAGAGCACTTTAATGTGTACCTTCTAAAAGCTTAGAAAGCATATTTGGGGTCCAAATAATGTCCTATGAGGTTTCCAAACAAAACTATTTTCGCAAAACTTCTTATAAAGATAGAACGCGAAGCATGGGATACAAGTTTGTGTTCCAAAAGAGCAGTTTAATGTGTACCTTATAAAAGCTTAGAAAGCATATTTGGGGTCCAAAAAGTGTCCTATGAGGTTTCTAAACAAAACTATTTACGCAAAAATTTTTATAAAGATTGAACGCGAAGCATGGGATACAAGTTTGTGTTGCAAAAGAGTACTTAATGTGTACCTTATAAAACCTTGAAAGCATATTTGGGGTCCAAAAAATGTCCTATGAGTTTTCCAAACAAAACTATTTTCGTAAAACTTCTCATAAGATAGAATGCGAAGCATGGGATACAAGTTTGTGTTTCAAAAGAGTACTTTAATGTGTACCTTATAAAAGCTTAGAAAGCATATTTGGGGTCCAAAAAATGTCCTATGAGATTTCTAAACAAAACTATTTTCGCAAAACGTCTTCTAAACACAGAACGCGATGCATGGGATACAAGTTTGTGTTCCAAAAGAGCACTTTAATGTGTACCTTATAAAAGCTTAGAAAGCATATTTGGGGTCCAAAAAATGTCCTATGAGGTTTCCAAACAAAACCATTTTCGCAAAACTTCTTACAAAGATAGAACGCGAAGCATGTGATACAAGTTTGTGTTCCAAAAGAGCACTTTAATGTGTACCTTATAAAACCTTATAAAGCATATTTGGGGTCCAAAAAATGTCCTATGAGATTTCTAAACAAAACTATTTTCGCAAAACGTCTTCTAAAGACAGAACGCGATGCATGGGATACAAGTTTGTGTTCCAAAAGAGCACTTTAATGTGTACCTTATAAAACCTTAGAAAGCATATTTGGGGTCCAAAAAATGTCCTATGAGTTTTCCAAACAAAACTATTTTCGTAAAACTTCTCATAAAGATAGAACGCGAAGCATGGGATACAAGTTTGTGTTTCAAAAGAGTACTTTAATGTGTACCTTATAAAAGCTTAGAAAGCATATTTGGGGTCCAAAAAATGTCCTATGAGATTTCTAAACAAAACTATTTTCGCAAAACGTCTTCTAAACACAGAACGCGATGCATGGGATACAAGTTTGTGTTCCAAAAGAGCACTTTAATGTGTACCTTATAAAAGCTTAGAAAGAATATTTGGGGTCCAAAAAATGTCCGATGAGGTTTCCAAACAAAACCATTTTCGCAAAACTTCTTAAAGATAGAACGCGAAGCATGTGATACAAGTTTGTGTTCCAAAAGAGCACTTTAATGTGTACCTTATAAAACCTTATAAAGCATATTTGGGGTCCAAAAAATGTCCTATGAGATTTCTAAACAAAACTATTTTCGCAAAACGTCTTCTAAACACAGAACGCGATGCATGGGATACAAGTTTGTGTTCCAAAAGAGCACTTTAATGTGTACCTTATAAAAGCTTAGAAAGCATATTTGGGGTCCAAAAAATGTCCTATGAGGTTTCCAAACAAAACCTTTTCGCAAAACTTCTTACAAGATAGAACGCGAAGCAAGTGATACAAGTTGTGTTCCAAAAGAGCACTTTAATGTGTACCTTATAAAACCTTAGAAAGCATATTTGGGGTCCAAAAAATGTCCTATGAGGTTTCCAACAAAACTATTTTCGTAAAACTTCTTATAAAGATAGAACGCGAAGCATGGGATACAATTTGTGTTCCAAAAGAGCACTTTAATGTGTACCTTATAAAAGCTTAGAAAGCATATTTGGGGTCCAAAAAATGTCCTATGAGTTTTCCAAACAACTATTTTTCGCAAAACTTCTTATAAAGATAGAACGCGAAGCATGGGATACAAGTTTGTGTTGCAAAAGAGTACTTTATGTGTACCTTATAAAACCTTTGAAAGCATATTTGGGGTCCAAAAAATGTCCTATGAGGTTTCCAAACAAAACTATTTTCGCAGAACTTCTTAGAAGATAGAACGCGAAGCATGGGATACAAGTTTGTGTTCCAAAAGAGCACTTTAATGTGTACCTTATAAAAGCTTAGAAAGCATATTTGGGGTCCAAAAAATGTCCTATGAGGTTTCCAAACAAAACTATTTTCGCAAAACTTCTTATAAAGATAGAACGCGAAGCATGGGATACAAGTTTGTGTTGCAAAAGAGTACTTTAATGTGTACCTTATAAAACCTTTGAAAGCATATTTGGGGTCCAAAAAATGTCCTATGAGGTTTCCAAACAAAACTATTTTCGCAAAACTTCTTATAAAGATAGAACGCGAAGCATGGGATACAAGTTTGTGTTCCAAAAGAGCACTTTAATGTGTACCTTATAAAAGCTTAGAAAGCATATTTGGGGTCCAAAAAATGTCCTATGAGGTTTCCAAACAAAACCATTTTCGCAAAACTTCTTACAAAGATAGAACGCGAAGCATGTGATACAAGTTTGTGTTCCAAAAGAGCACTTAATGTTACCTTATAAAACCTTATAAAGCATATTTGGGGTCCAAAAAATGTCCTATGAGGTTTCTAAACAAAACTATTTTCGCAAAACGTCTTATAAATACAGAACGCGATGCATGGGATACAAGTTTGTGTTCCAAAAGAGCACTTTAATGTGTACCTTATAAAAGCTTAGAAAGCATATTTGGGGTCCAAAAAATCCCTATGAGGTTCCAACAAAACCATTTTCGCAAAACTTCTTACAAAGATAGAACGCGAAGCATGTGATACAAGTTTGTGTTCCAAAAGAGCACTTTAATGTGTACCTTATAAAACCTTAGAAAGCATATTTGAGGTCCAAAAAATGTCCTATGAGGTTTCCAAACAAAACTATTTTCGTAAAACTTCTTATAAAGATAGAACGCGAAGCATGGGATACAAGTTTGTGTTCCAAAAGAGCACTTTAATGTGTACCTTATAAAAGCTTAGAAAGCATATTTGGGGTCCAAAAAATGTCCTATGAGTTTTACCACAAACTATTTTCGCAAAACTTCTTATAAAGATAGAACGCGAAGCATGGGATACAAGTTTGTGTTGCAAAAGAGTACTTTAATGTGTACCTTATAAAACCTTTGAAAGCATATTTGGGGTCCAAAAAATGTCCTATGAGGTTTCCAAACAAAACTATTTTCGCAGAACTTCTTAGAAAGATAGAACGCGAAGCATGGGATACAAGTTTGTGTTCCAAAAGAGCACTTTAATGTGTACCTTATAAAAGCTTAGAAAGCATATTTGGGGTCCAAAAAATGTCCTATGAGGTTTCCAAACAAAACTATTTTCGCAAAACTTCTTATAAAGATAGAACGCGAAGCATGGGATACAAGTTTGTGTTCCAAAAGAGCACTTTAATGTGTACCTTATAAAACCTTAGAAAGCATATTTGGGGTCCAAAAAATGTCCTATGAGGTTTCCAAACAAAACTATTTTCGTAAAACTTCTTATAAAGATAGAACGCGAAGCATGGGATACAAGTTTGTGTTTCAAAAGAGTACTTTAATGTGTACCTTATAAAAGCTTAGAAAGCATATTTGGGGTCCAAAAAATGTCCTATGAGGTTTCTAAACAAAACTATTTTCGCAGAACTTCTTATAAAGATAGAACGCGAAGCATGGGATACAAGTTTGTGTTCCAAAAGAGCACTTTAATGTGTACCTTATAAAAGCTTAGAAAGCATATTTGGGGTCCAAAAATTGTCCTATGAGGTTTCCAAACAAAACAATTTTCGCAAAACTTCTTATAAAGATAGAACGCGAAGCATGGGATACAAGTTTGTGTTGCAAAAGAGTACTTAATGTGTACCTTATAAAACCTTTGAAAACATATTTGGGGTCCAAAAAATGTCCTATGAGTTTTCCAAACAAACTA
>VHIU01000449.1:0-43831 GCA_010577795.1 Isatis tinctoria | reverse complement strand
CGACAACAAAAGACTGCATTAAACCCAGGAACATTCGCAAAATACAAACTGGTCTAAAAGTTCGAGTGTCCGGAACAACTCCAACGCAATATCAAAACGGGCCAGCCGCCCGTCCTCCGTAGAGAGACGGCCAGCCGCCCTTTACCACCCAAAACGTGCCAGCCGCCCGTCCTCAGTAGAGACGGGCAGCCGCCCTTTACTCCACAAAACCTGTCAGCCGCCCGTAAGAGACGGGCCAGCCGCCCTTCATTCTATAAAATGGGCCAGCCGCCCTCTTGGAAGAGAGACATACCGGCCGCCCATCTTCTCCTTTATCAAGGCTAAAAGCAAAGCAAGCAAGCAAAGAAGCCCATAACATCTAAGGCAAAGCTGATAGATAAAAATCTCCATGAAAGAGATATGAGTTCGGTTAACAAAGCAAATACAATAAAAAGGGTCAAAGACCGAATACAACTAAGGCAGAAAAGAAAACACAAGGCCAAAGCCTAGTCATATTCGACGAGAGGGGTAGGAGCTCCATAGTCCAAAGCCTCGGCGTCCGGAGACTGGTACGGAGAAACGGGAGAGTATACCAAGTGGCTCTCGAGAACGGCAGCAGCCCGATCATAGGAACCGTCCACCTCCTCCTTTGAGCCGCTCCAATTCCGCCTCCAGCTCTCCCCTTCCCCCCCTCAACCTTCGACTTCCCGGACTTAATGTCCCGGACTAGGTCGAGTTAGAGCTGACCTCAGACAAGGCAGTCTCGCCATATTTCGCCTGACGCTTGGCACGAGAGCCCTTGGCTCCCTCGATGCGAAGACGGTACTTCTCCACCAGTCCCAGCGACATTTCTTAAGAGCCAGCTCCAATTTCCCGCAGCTTCCGCGAGCACTTTCTTAATCTCCTTCTGAGATCGCCTCTCCACGTTCCGAAGCTTCACTTCCAAGGCCTTGGTCTTCTTGTCCTTCTTTCGGACTCTCTCTCCTCCGATCTTCCAAGGCAACCTGGGTTGCATGAGCTCGGGTGGCGATCTGAATCAAGAAAAGCAAATATCAGCAAAGACCAACCTGCGTCCAAACGAATCTAAAGGAAAAAGAATTACCGTCATAAGACTGGAGGACAGATCTCCGTAAGCCGCTGAACGATCGAACGGCGCAGCTGGGCCGAGCCAGCGCTCCAAAGTAGTCCACAACCTTAACGGACTCAGCTGGATCGCCTCCCGCCGCCTTGCGGGCATCGAAGAGAAGACCATGATCGGACGCCTCGGCCGTCCGAGCCACTTTCCCCTTCCTCAGACGGCCAGGGCTGTTGGAAGCTCCCTTCCCCTTATCCACAGCGACGGCACAAGCTGAACTCTGAGGAGCAGCAATCTGTTCCTCGGGCGCGCCATGGAAATCAGGTCGGGCGGAAGAACAAAGCCGGACGCCGGGTCAAACTCGACTGCCTCTCCGGACGGTCCAGCCTCGTCGTACTTCTGCTTGCGATAGTTCCAAACACCCTCCATTCCGGGGTACGTCGCCAGTGGGTCGATGAAGTCGGGACCTTTGAGAGGGGCACGTCCTTCTAAAATATCTCTTGCGTCAGAAAGCGGCGCCAAAGGTCAGGACACTCCCAATCGATTTTCTTCTTATCAACTTCTGTAACGATATCCTCAAACCCGAATCCTGGGAACAAAGGATCACGACCGAGAGAGAGAAAGAATAAAAGCTGTGAGAAATGAAGTTATGAAGAACGAAACAAATGAGCAAGGACTACTTATAGGAAAAATTCACAAAAAGACAAACGCTTACGTGGCAAACTCCACTCGGTCCTAACCGAGCCGCCGAAGTCAGAACCGACCGTGAGCGGGCTGCGTTTCACGTAGAAAACTCGAGCGCGAAGCTTTGCATGCTGTCGAAGCCCGAAGTAGAAACGCTTCACGTTCCTCCGAACGTTGATTGAGCAGAAGAAATCCGAATTGGAAACCTTCCTCATCGAAAAGAAATTCCGAATCAGATCACCCTCCAACTTGATCCCACATTCGGCACAACGGACCACAAGTCCCATCAAAATCCTCATGGCGCCAAGGTAAGTTGAGAGATCGCAACCCCATATAAATCGAGAAAATCAAAATGGCTCCCGGGATCGGGAACCAGAGGAAGGCTTCGTAGAACATCGACTCGTACATGGCAAAATAGCCATCTGGCGCCTTGTTCATCCTATCCCCATCCTTCGGGAGAAGGAACTTAATCTTGTCCGGAATCCGGAAATCGTATCTAAGCTCGGCTAGCGAATCCCGATCGCTCAAAGTAGGACCGTGCCTGAATGTCTCGGCTATCGATCTATAACTCGTAGACGGTCCAGGCTTCTTAAACTGCCAAGCAAAAATGTCTTCACCCCAATAGGCTTTAGCCTCTCCGGGAGAACGACACTCGGACTTCACGTCCGGATGCACGAAGATAGGCACCTCCCGGTGATCCGATCTAACTTCTTCCCGGGATGTGGCCGAGTCGTCACCGCTCTCTGGCCAAACACGACGACGTTCGGAAGGGACCACGGATCGGGATGGCCATGCACGCCACCCGCCGTTGTCCTCAACCTGTTGGGGGGGGAGTCCAGACGCCACGTGCTATGCTCGTCCTCGGCGAGACGCCGTCAGCTTCAACTCGAGAAGAGCCAGACGCCCTCTCTAAGACACCTCCGGAGCTGAGCGCCCATCTTGAAACGGCTACTACGCCAGCCACCCTCTTGGGAGCATTCTTAGAACCAAACGCCCTCTCCGAACCAGACGCCCTACTCGTCGACCTCCCGGCCGCCGGCTCGGGTCTGGTCTCATTCCCAGCCGCCATCTCGGGAATGCCTTCATTCCCAGCCGCCGTCTCGGGTAGACCATCATTCCCAGCCGCCGTTCCGGACTCCCATTGAGGAACATTAGCAAAACCAAGCGTTCCTTGAGCATTGCTAGGACCGGCCTCCCACTGCGGGACACCTTCGGGACCGTACGCTGCTTGCGGAATGGCATCTTCTCCAGCCGCCAGCAGATCTTCTACAAGTACTGCATCATCCTCCGCGGACATAAAATCGAAGTCAAACTGATTATTCATTATGGCATCAAGGTTAAGTTCGAAAGAAGAACCTCCTTCACCAGCCATTGCTAAAGAGAAAAAAAAAAAAATTATCGAAGGAGAGACTTAGAAAATTTTGAGAAGAGAAGAGAAGTGTGAAAAAATGAAATGAAGCCACTCCTTTGATATAGCAAGCATGGCACGAAATCCCATGGAGAACTATACTCTGACAAGACACTAAAGCGAAGCGGACGAAGCGGATGAACGGAAAAACTCATAGCCTTCCCGTTTCAGTCAATCCCGATAAAACTCTCAGCTCGGAGCTCCTTGCTCCAAACCACGGAAGCAAAGAGCTGGGGGTTAACTGTTGGGGTCGAAATCCCCTCCTCGAAGATTGACGGAACGAAAAGACAAGGACAAGACCAAATGAACCCTATCCCGAACATGGAACGGACGAGCTAAGGCAAACTGCCCACGATCCGTCCAGGAAGCCAACCGGCGGCTGGGACATGGCCAGCCGCCGGGTCCTCTTTCACCAACGGCCGGCGGCTGGGACAAGTGCCAGCCGCCGGATCTCCCTTCGTCCGTGGCCGGCGGCTGGGATGAGGCCAGCCGCGGATCTCCCTTCGTCCGTGGCCGGCGGCTGGGATGAGGCCAGCCGCCGGATCTCCCTTCGTCCGTGCCGGCGGCTGGGATGAAGCCAGCCGCCGGATCTCCTTCGTCCGTGGCCGGCGGCTGGGATGAGGCCAGCCGCCGGATCTCCCTTCGTCCGTGGCCGGCGGCTGGCACTTGTCCCAGCCGCCGGGTCTTCATCACATGTCCACGATCATTTCTCAAGTCGAGACTCCTCATCCGAACATCGTCCAGTCGATCGACCGTCAAACGTAACTCAATGCCCGGACCGACCCGGAGATCATCCGTTTGCATGTTCTGACTCCAAAGACGTCCATAAACGTTCCCCGAAAGACCGTGACGAACGTCCAGCCAGCCGTGGACCAGTCGCCGGGCATACAAGCCAAAGGAACCGGCGGCTGGCCATCAATACTGAAACTGGCGGCTGGAAGTTCAAATAAAAAACGGGCGGTTCAAATCTCGGAAGTCATAAAACGCTCGGAACACTGTTCACGCGGGAAAAACCGTTGAAAAACATTATTCATCCCGAGACAAAGTAAACCGAAAAATCGAACTAAGCTTAAACCGAAATTCGGATTACTATTCACGGTTCACTATTCATCGGGCCACTATTCACCGGCGGGCCGGACTTGGGTCAGAATGCGCGGATGGATCACGGAAGACTCTCGGGCCGGAAATCGGGCCCAAAAAGCTTAGGGCGGCGGCTGGAAGGAAGGACAAAGTCCCACATCGGAAATCTGAAGTCTTAGCCTCCTTGGATTGTCAGTATATATATGTACGCTCATGTAAGGGTAAATCCCATCCCAGATCCGAGTATTAGGAGTTTTAGCAATTTAAGACTATTCAACTTTTGCTAATTTCCCTTGTACTTTCGGAAAATATCAATAAAATCTCCCTTTTCATCTTTTTGCATTTTCGGTCCTTTAGTTCTTTATAAATAGAATTTTCGAGCCCCCATTAAATATAAGTTTTGACAGTGTGAGTTTCGGCTCTCACAATGACCGAACCGGGAACCGGAGAAAGAACCACATGATCATCGGAGGATCCCAATACTGCAAAGATACGGTGGCGTCGATAAAAGCTTTCCTCAGAGAAGGAGACAAGGAGTCAAATCCACGAACCCCGATTACCGGAAATGATGACCGGATCGCTTTCACCGAAGAGGATGCCGAAGGACTCGATCAGCCCCACGACGATCCCTTGGTGGTAGAACTAGACATTAACGATCATGACGTGTCCAGGGTATTGATTGACACCGGAATTTCGGTAGATGTCATATTCTGGGTGACACTCTGAAGAATGAACGTGGACATATCAGAAGTGAAGCCAAGTCCCACATCACTCACTGGATTTTCCGGGAAAGTCACTATGACCGATGGGACGATTCAACTCCCGGTCCACGCTGGCGGAATCACGAAGCTTGTGAATTTTGCGGTGGCTAATCATCCTGCAATCTACAACGTTATCATGGGGAGCCCGTGGATCAACTCAATGCGAGCAATCCCATCCACATACCATTTTTGTCTAAAGTTCCCGACTCCTAGCATAATCAAGACTATATGGGGAAACCAAAAAAGAAACCCGGATTTGTTTCCTTGTGGAACATAAACTCCAAAATCCGACCTTCCTGCAAAAAGAAAACCCGAAATGAAAGAAAGAAGCGGAAGACACAAACGCGGGAAAGAAGACAAGCAGAACATACCTGTTCGAGAGAACGGATCTTGTACCCATAGAAGATAAAGGCGGGCCACAAGAAGAAACGGTCACTGCCAAAAATGGGATGTCCGAGACCAAAGAGCACAAAACGGTCAATCCCGTATTCTATAAAGCAAAACGCTTCAAAAAAAAAAAGATTTAAAAAAAAAAACCAGAACTACGGGTGACTTGATCCCTTCTCACAAAAGGTACGTAGGCAGCTCGCTTAAAAACGAGTTCAGTTACCCCCTCCATAAAAAAAGGGGGGAGTGGGTCCGTATATACATACTCCCAAAGAAATTCTCGCAGGGGGTTCCCAATAATTACGTTGTAAATCGCGGGGTGGTTTGCCACAGCGAAATTAATGACCTTCGTGATCCCACCGACATGAACCGGAAGCTGGATTGTCCCGTCCGTTATTGTGACCTTGGCAGAGAAACCGGTCAACGACCTTGGGTTCAGTTTAACTGTTGGGGTCGAAATCCCCTCCTCGAAGATTGACGGAACGAGAAGTCAAGGTCGAGATCAAATCCCAAACATGGAACGGACGAGCTAAGGCAAACTGCCCACGACCCGTCCAAGACACGAACCGGCGGCTGGGATGAGTACCAGCCGCCGGGTCTTGTTCGTCCAAGGCCGGCGGCTGGGATGAGTGCCAGCCACCGGGTCTTCTTCGTCCACGGCCGGCGGCTGGTATGAGTGCCAGCCGCCGGGTCTTCTTCGTCCAAGGCCGACGGCTGGGATGAGTGCCAGCCGCTGGGTCTTCTTCGTCCAAGGCCGCGGCTGGGATGAGTGCCAGCCGCCGGGTCTTCTTCATTCAAGGCCGGCGGCTGGGATGAGTGCCAGCCGCCGGGTCTTCTTTGTCCAAGGCCGGCGGCTGGGATGAGTGCCAGCCGCCTGGTCTTCTTTGTCCAAGGCCGGCGGCTGGATGAGTGCCAGCCGCTAGGTCTTCTTCATCCAAGGCCGGCGGCTGGGATGAGTGCCAGCCGCCGGGTCTTCTTCATCCAAGGCCGGCGGCTGGGATGAGTGCCAGCCGCCGGGTCTTCTTTGTCCAAGGCCGGCGGCTGGGATGAGTGCCAGCCGCCTGGTCTTCTTTGTCCAAGGCCGGCGGCTGGGATGAGTGCCAGCCGCCGGGTCTTCTTTGTCCAAGGCCGGCGGCTGGGATGAGTCCCAGCCGCCGGGTCTACTTCGTCCAAGGCCGCGGCTGGGATGAGTGCCAGCCGCCAGGTCTTCACGATACACCAACCGGCGGCTGGGATAAGGCCAGCCGCCGGGTCTTCATCATATGCCCACGATCATTTCTCAAGTCAAGACTCATTATCCGAACATCGTCCAGTCGACCGACAGAATGTAACCCTATGCCCGGACCGACCCGAAGATCATCCATTTGCACGTTCTGACTCCACGACCCGTCCATAAACATTCCCCGTAAGACCGTGACGAACGTCCAGCCGTCCGTGGACCAGTCGCCTAGCACGCGAGCCAAAGGAACCGGCGGCTGGCCATCAATATCGAAACCGGCGGCTGGGAGTTCAAACAAAAAATGGGCGGTTCAAATCTCAGAAGTCGTAAAACGCTCGGAACACTATTCACACGGGAAAAACCGTTGAAAAACACTATTCATCACGAGACAAAGTTAACCGAAAAATCAAATTGAGTTTAAACCGAGATTCGGATTACTATTCATAGGATTACTATTCACTGGTTTACTATTCATCGGCGGGTTGGATTTGGATCAGAACGCGCGGGCGGATCACGGAAGACTCTCGGGCCAGATATCGGGCCCAAAAAGTTTAGGTCGGCGGCTGGGAAGGAAAGACAAGGTCCCACATCGGAAATCTGAAGTCTTAGCCTCCTAGGATTGTCAGTATATATATGTACGCTCATGTAAGGGTTAATCCCATCCCAGATCCGAGTATTAGGAGTTTTAGCAATTTAAGACTTTTCAGCTTTTGCTAATTTCCCTTGTACTTTCAGAAAATATCAATAAAAAATCTCTCTTTTGCATTTTCGGTCCTTTAGTTCTTTATAAATAGAATTTCCGAGCCCCCACTAAATATAAGTTTTGACAGTGTGAGTTTCGGCTCTCACAGTTTGGCGTCATCTGTGGGGACGAGAAATATTCTTAACCGTAAGAACGAAAAGGATACGAAACGAAAACGATGACCAGAAGAAGCGACGATATCACCAACCAACCGGCCGCAGCCGCCACGGGAATGACCGGAACAGGAATTCCAGCCATCGGTACATCGGCGGCCGGGACCGGAGCAACTGTCGTCGGGACATCCGCTGATGGAGCGATCGGGATAACCATGACCTCCGCCAGTGCGCTCACCCGATTCGGAATGCCGATCGAGGACCCGATCATCACGGAAACAGCCAACGCCGCCCCAGAGAACGCGGCGATCACCGAGCTGAGGAACATGGTAGCCGAAATCGCAGAACGGCAAAACAGACAAGAAAGAACGGCCGCGCAGGAAAGAGCAGCTTCCCAGGAGCTGACGCGTGGCCCCCGGGCTTTCGAAGCGAGACGCCTTATCTTCACCCCGCGAGCGGATCCCCCGAGCCGTCAGAATCCCGATGAGCAGACCCCAATCGGAACAAGGAGAGAACCGTCAGCACCACCCCCGCTGAACAGTAAAAGCGCCACTGGACGAACCACTGAACGGCCGACGTCCACGGTGACTAACGGCGGAAACCCGAGAGACACCGCGAACGTAGCCGAAAGGGAAACCGACGACGAAGCTGGAGATCTAAACGCGGATGAGGAAGAGCTCCGATGGATCGAAGAGCAGGAAAAGGCGGAACGAGAGGCCCGAGCTAACCGATCCGCTAGCCGAAGGGACGAGTTGGACGAGCTCCGTGCCCGTTTGGAACTCACCACAAGTCAGATGAAGGAGGTAAGGTCGCAAGTCCATAAAGCGAAAAGTGCGGCCCCGAAAATCGACCGCGTCTTAGAGGAAACACAAAAGATTCCGTTCACTTCAAGGATCACAAGCGTTAGACTTTCTGACCCGGGAAAAATCCGAATACCTTTTTACGATGGGACGACCGATCCAAAGGCCCACATGACAGCCTTCCACATCGCTATGGGACGGGCTAGATTCAAACCCGAAGAAAGAGACGCCGGATTCTGCCTCCTCTTCGTGGAACATCTGAAAGGATCAGCTCTGTCGTGGTTCTCGAGGCTAGAAAGAGACTTGATCGACGGTTTCGACCGATTGTCGGCAGCTTTTCTGAAGCATTACTCACTGTTCATAAGACAGTCAACATCCGACGCGGACCTCTACTCGCTGTCGCAGGAGCCCGAAGAAAGTCTTCGAGATTTCATCGAAAGGTTTAAGATGATTGTCTCGAAGATTAACGGCCTAAGCAACAGTGCCGCGATCAACGCCCTGAAGAAGTCCTTGCTGAAGACTTCAAACTTCCGAAAGGAGATTACCGTGAACCCACCGGTAACCATTCAAGATGCTCTCCACCGTGCTTCCAACTTCGTCATCTACGAGGAAGAAATGAGGGTCCCAGCCGGAAAGCACCAATCATCGAAATTGGTCGCCAAAGGCACGGTGCAACCTTCTAACTTTCCAAACGAGAGAAGAAGTAAGCGAACCAGCCGAGATGAGGAACCCAACCCAGGCGGAGCGCATAACTACCAAATAAACACGGAGAAACCGTATGATGAGCGAAACAAAGGACCGTGGAATACTTGGACCCGACCAGGATTCGACGAGAACGCCTTTTGTACCTTCCACAAGACAAAGGGCCACTCAACTGAAAACTGCAGGACTGTCGGAACAAGGCTCGCAGCAAAGATATTAACCGGGGAGCTCGGAAACGGGGTAACCCTCGAGAGTCTCGGAGCTATCGAAGAAGGTGTTGGCGCCTCGGACGGACGACCTAACCGGGAACGTCCCGAAAGGCCCGAGGAAGATACACCCAAACGGGGAAGGAGACCAAACGGAGACGACTCCGCCGCCAAACGCAGGAGAATCCACATGATCATCGGAGGATCTCAGTATTGCCGAGACACAGTGGCCTCGATAAAAGCGTTCCTGAGAAGAGGAGACAAGGAGTCGAACCCGTGGGAGCCGATCACCGAAAACGACCATCGGATCGCCTTCCACGAAAAAGACGCTGAAGGCCTTGACCAACCTCACCACGACCCATTGGTGGTAGAACTAGACATCAACGACCATGACGTCTCCCGGGTTTTGATCGACACCGGAAGTTCGGTGGACGTCATTTTTCGGGAGACACTTCAAAGGATGAAGGTGGATCCATCAATGATAAAGCCCAATCCGAGGTCACTCACCGGATTCTCTGGCGAAGTCACAATGACGGATGGAACAATCCAGCTCCCGGTTCGTGCCGGTGGAATCACGAAAATCGTTAACTTCGCGGTGGCAAACCATCCCGCGATTTATAACGTGATAATGGGAACTCCTTGGATCAACTCAATGCGAGCTATCCCATCAACTTACCATCTCTGCCTGAAGTTCCCGACACCAAATGGGATCAAGACCAGAATCCGAGCTCGGATCTGTTTTCTGGCGGAACACAAGCTCCAGAATCCGACCATCCCATAGAGAGAGAACCCGAAGAGGAAGAATGAAGACGAAGTCCCTAAGCTGGGAAAGAAAGTAAGCAGAACCGAACAGTTCGATAAAACGGAATTTCCGCCCACGGAAACAAACCAAGAATAGACGAAAACTGCCGAGGAAAAGACCTCAGAAACCATCAAAGCTACAACCGACGATTCTATGACTAAGATTTAACTGTCTTCTTACCACAAAAAAAAAAAAAAAAAACGGAACTACGGGTGACTTGATCCCTTTTCGCGAAGGGTACGTAGGCAGCTCGCTTAAAAAACGAGTTCAGTTGCCCCTCTCCTTAATAAAAGGGGGGGAGTGGGTCCGTATGTACATAATTCCAAATTTTCGGAAACAAATCAAGGAGATGGACATTGGGACTTAGCATCTCATAACACATCCAAAATTTGAAAAAGTTTCCGAAAACACCATTCCGACAGACATCGAGACTCAGCATCTTGAAACCTGATTCGGAAAACCCGAGGAAAATGAACATTGAGACTTAGTATCTCATAACACATCTTTAACTCAAACTTAAAATCGGGTAAATATCGAGACTTAGCATCTCGTAACTTATCCACGACCACCAACCGATCAAAGATATTTCTCCTAGATACTTAAGTCCTCTCCAACAAATCCGTCTGTTGCTGGCCACAACAAGACTATCTTTTTAAACCATGGTTCTCTCAACATCCCGCAGAGGATAAGAATAGCGCGCTATACAAATTTTCGGATTAACATCCGAAGGGCGTAACCTGCATCCCGCGATCCTGCAGGAAGCGCTCGAGACGATGTTCTGATTAGTTTACTTTCACTAGCGCTTCACATAGGCAGATAGTGCGAAGCATGGGACACAAAGTAAACTTTCTAAACCCAGTAAGCGCCTGACATGGAACACTGGTCAAAGACATCTCGAGAACGCAGTATCACACCGGCTCCGATGCGAGATCCTAAAAGCGTTCAGTTGAAAGAGGGATCTGAACCAGCTTGATCCCCTGCGACAACAAAAGACTGCATTAAACCCAGGAATATTCGCAGAGATGACCTGGTCTAAAGTTCGAGTGTTCGGGATAACACTCCAACGCAACGCCAATCAATTCCGAAACGGGCCAGCCGCCCGTCCTCCGTAGAGAGACGGACCAGCCGCCCTTCGTTCCAACGCAATGCCCTTCACTCTACAAAATGGGTCAGCCGCCCGTCCTCCGTAGAGAGACGGGCCAGCCGCCCTTCGTTCTGCAAAGATACCAATCAACTCCGAAACGGGCCAGCCGCCCGGACAACGGGCCAGCCGCCCTTCGCTCTACAAAAAGGGCCAGCCGCCCGTCCTCCGTAGAGAGACGGACCAGCCGCCCTTCGTTCCACAAAATGGGCAGGCCGCCCTCTTGGTAGAAAGACATACCGGCCGCCCAATTTCCCTTTATCAAAATTTATAACCGAAGACAAGCCATCTTTCAAACTATAAAAGCAAGGCAAGGAAAGAAGTCCATAACAACCAAAGGCAAAAGCATATAGATAATAAATCTCCATGAAAGGAGATATAAAAGATCAAGTTCGGTTGGCAAAGCAAATACAATAAGGGTCGAAAGACCCAAAACATAGTAGAAACAGAAAACACAAGGCCAAAGCCTAATCATACTCGACAAGAGGAGTAGGAGCTCCGTAGTCCAACGCCTCAGCATCCGGGGACTGGCACGGAGAAACGGGAGAGCATACCAAGTAGCTGTCGAGAACGGCAGCAGCCCGATCGTAGGAGCCGGCCCAACCTCCTCCTTTGAGCCACTTTAATGATGCCTCCAGCTCTCCCTCTTCCTCCTCGACCTTGGACTTCCCGGACTTAATGTCTCGGACTAGATCAAGGTTCGAGCTGACCTCAGTCAAGACAGTCTCGCCATATTTCGCCTGCGCATCGGAGCGAAAGCAGCTTTAGCGCCCTCAATTCGGAGACGGTACTTCTCCACCAACTTCCAGCGGCTTTGCTTAAGCGCCAGATCCATCTTCCGCTCAGCCTCCGCGAGCGCCTTCTTGAGCTCCTTCTGCGATCTCTTCTCCGCGTTCCGAAGCTTGACTTCCAGGGCCTTGATCTTTTTGTCCTTCTTTCGGGACTCTCTCTCTGAGACCTCTAAGGCAACCTGGGTCGCATGAGCTCGAGTGGCGACCTGAATCAAAGAAAATCAAATATCAACAAGGACCAAACTGCGTCAAAACAAATCTAAAGGAAAAAAGAACTACCATCATAAGGCCGGAGGACAGGTCTCCATAAACCGCCGAACGATCGAACGGCACAGCGGGGGCCGGAGCCAGCGCTCCAAAGTAGTCTACGACTTTCACGGACTCAGCTGGATCTCCCCCCGCCGCCTTGCGAGCGTCGAAAAGGAGACCAGGATCAGACGCCTCGACCGTCCGAGCCACTTTCCCCTTCCTCGGACGGTCCGGGCTGTTGGAAGCTCCCTTCCCTTTGTCCGCAACAGCGGCACAAGCAGAACCCTGAGGAGCAGCTACTTGTTCCTCGGGCACGCCATAGAAATCAGGCCAGAGCGGTAAAACAAAACCGGACGCCGGGTCAAACTCAGCCGCCTCTCCGGACGGTCCAGCTTCACCATACTTTTGCTGGCGATACTTCCAAACACCCTCCATGCCGGGGTATGTTTGCCATTTGATCAACAAAGTCAGGACCCTTCGGAGGAGCGCGCCCTTCCAAAATATCTTTTGCGTCCAGAAAGCGGCGCCAGAGATCAGGACACTCCCAATTGATTTTCTTCTTATCAACTTCTTCAACGATATCCACAAACCCAGAAACTCTAGGAGCAAAGGGATCTCGAACTAAAGAGAGAAGAGAGGAAAAGATGAAAAGTGTGAGAAATGAAGTTATGAAGAATGAAGCAATGGAGTGAGGACTACTTATAGAAAAGATTCACAAAAAGACGAAACACTTACGTGGCAAACTCCACTCGGTCCTAACCGAGCCGCCGAAATCGGAACCAACCGTGAGCGGGCTGCGTTTCACGTAGAAAAACTCGTGCCGCGAAGCTTTGCAATGCTGTCTAAGCCCGGTGTAGAACCGCTTCACATTCTTCCGAACATTGACCGAGCAGAAGAAATCCGACTTGGAAACCTTCCTCAACGAAAAGAAATTCCGTATAAGATCACCCTCCAACTTGATCCCGCATTCGGCGCAACGGACCACGGGTCCCATCAAAATCCTCACAGCGGATGGGATAAGTTGAGAGATCGCAACCCCATATAACTCGAGAAATTCGAAGATAGCTCCTGGGATCGGGAACCAGAGGAAAACTTCGTAAAACATTGAATCGTACATGGCGAAACAGCCCTCTGGCGCCTTGTTCATCCTATCCCCATCTTTTGGGAGACAGAACTTAATCTTGTCCGAAATCCGGAAGTCGTATCTGAGCTCGGCCAATGAATCCCGATCGCTCAAAGTGGGTCCATGCTTGAATCCCTCGGATATCAATCTGTAACTCGTATACGGTCCAGGTTTCTTAAACCGCCCAGCAAAAATATCTTCACCCCAATAGGCTTTAGCCTCTCCGGGAGAACGACACTCGGACTTCACGTCCGGATGCACAAAGATAGGCACTTCCGGGTGATCCGATCTAACTTCTTCCCTGGACATGGCCGAGTCGTCACCTATTTCTGGCCATTCACGCCATCCGCCGTTGTCCTCAGCATGTTGAGGAGGAGTCCAAGCGCCACGTTCTATACTCGTCCTCGGCGAAACGCCGTCATGTTCAACTCGAGAAGTACCGGACGCCTTCTCTAAGACACCTCCCGAGACAAGCGCCCATCTTGATACCTCTACTATGCCAGCCGCCCTCTTGGGGGCGTTCTTAGAGCCAGCCGCCCTCCTCGAACCAGATGCTCTACACGTCGAACTCCCGGCCGCCGGCTCGGGTCTGATCTCCTTCCCAGCCGCCGTCTCTGGAATGCTTCCATTCCCAGCCGCCGTCTCGGGTATGTCCTCATTCCCAGCCGCCGTTTCGGGCGCCCATTGAGGAACATTAGCAAAACCGAGCTCTCCTTGAGCATTGCTAGGACTGGCCGCCCACTGAGGGACACCTTCGGGACCAGACACCGCTTGTGGAATGGCATTTTCCCCAGCCGCCAACAGATCTTCCACAAGTACCGCATCCTGCTCTGCGGACATAAAATCAAACTCAAACTGATCGTTCATGATTGCATCGAAGTTGAGTTCGAAAGGGGAACCTCCTTCACCAGCCATCGCTAAAGAAAAATTTTCAAAGGAGAAACTTGAAGAAGAAAGCTTGAAAAAAAGAAGGGAGTGTGAAAAAATGAAAATGAAGCAACTCCTTTGATATAGCAAACATGGCACGAACTTCCATGATGAACAATGCTCTGACAAGACATTAAAGAGAAGCGGACGAACGGACAAATGGAAAAACTCATTGCCGTCCCGTTTCAGTCAATCCCGATAAAACTCTCAGCTCGGAGCTCCTTGTTCCAAACCACGGAAGCAGAGAGCTGGGGGGCTAACTGTTGGGGTCGAAATCCCCTCCTCGAAGATTGACGGAACGAGAAGTCAAGGTCGAGATCAAATCCCGAACATGGAACGGACGAGCTAAGGCAAACTGCCCACGACCCGTCCAAGACACGAACCGGCGGCTGGGATGAGTGCCAGCCGCCGGGTCTTGTTCGTCCAAGGCCGGCGGCTGGGATGAGTGCCAGCCGCCGGGTCTTCTTCGTCCAAGGCCGGCGGCTGGGATGAGTGCCAGCCGCTGGGTATTCTTCGTCCAAGGCTGGCGGCTGGGATGAGTGCCAGCCGCCGGGTCTTCTTCGACCAAGGCCGGCGGCTGGGATGAGTGCCAGCCGCCGGGTCTTCTTCGTCCAAGGCCGGCGGCTGGGATGAGTGCCAGTCAGCGGGTCTTCTTTGTCCAAGGACGGCGGCTGGGATGAGTGCCAGCCGCCGGGTCTTCTTTTTCCAAGGCCGGAGGCTGGGATGAGTGCCAGCCGCCGGGTCTTCTTTGTCCAAGGCCGGCGGCTGGGATGAGTGCCAGCCGCCGGGTCTTCTTCGTCAAAGGCCGGCGGCTGGGATGAGTGCCAGCCTCCGGGTCTTCACGATACACCAACCGGCGGCTGGGATAAGGCCAGCCGCCGGGTCTTCATCATATGCCCACAATCATTTCTCAAGTCAAGACTCATTATCCGAACATCGTCCCGTCGACCGACCGAACGTAACTCTATGCCCGGACCGACCCGAAGATCATCCATTTGCTTGTTCTGACTCCACGACCAGTCGCCGAGCACGCGAGCCAAAGGAACCGGCAGTTGGCCATCAATACCGAAACCGGGCGGCTGGGAGTTCAAACAAAAAACGGGCGGTTCAAATCTCAGAAGTCGTAAAACGCTCGGAACACTATTCACGCGGGAAAAATCGTTGAAAAACACTATTCATCATGAGACAAAGTTAACCGAAAAATCGAATTGAGCTTAAACCGAGATTCGGATTACTATTCATCGGATTACTATTCACCGGTTTACTTTTCATCGGCGAGCCGGATTTGGATCAGAACGCGCGGGCGGATCACGGAAGACTCTCGGGCCGGATATCGGGCCCAAAAAGCTTTGGCCGGCGGCTGGGAAGGAAAGACAAGGTCCCACATCGGAAATCTGAAGTCTTAGCCTCCTAGGATTGTCAGTATATATATGTACGCTCATGTAAGGGTTAATCCCATCCCAGATCCGAGTATTAGGAGTTTTAGCAATTTAAGACTTTTCAGCTTTTGCTAATTTCCCTTGTACTTTCGGAAAATATCAATAAAAAATCTCTCTTTTGCATTTTCGGTCCTTTAGTTCTTTATAAATAAAATTTTCGAGCCCCCACTAAATATAAGTTTTGACAGTGTGAGTTTCGGCTCTAACATTAACCACTGACAGATCCACGTTCATGCTTTGAAGTGTCTCCCGAAAGATGACATCTACCGAACTTCCGGTGTCGATCAAAACCCGGGAGACGTCGTAGTCGTTGATGTCTAGCTCCACCACTAGTGGATCGTCATGAGGTTGGTCGAGACCTTCAGCATCTTTTTCATGGAAGGTGATCCGGTCATCGCTCTTGGTGATCGGGTTTTGCGGGTTGGATTCTTTGTCTCCTCTCCTCAAGAACGCCTTTATGGAAGCCACCGTGTCTCGACAGTACTGGGATCCTCCGATGATCATGTGAATCGTCCTCCGGTTCGCGGCGGAGTCGTCCCCGTTTGGTATCCTTCCCCGCTTGGGCATTTCTTCGGCGGGTCTCTCGGGACGTTCCTGATCGGGTCTTCCGCCCGGGTCGCCCGCATCTTCTTCGGCTGCTCCGAGACTCTCTAAAGTTATCCCGTTTCTGAGTTCTCCGGCCAATAGTTTCACCGCAAGCCTTCTTCCGATTGTTCTACAGTTTTCGGTCGAATGGCCTTTGGCTTTATGGAAGGTGCAGAAGGCGTTTTCGTTGTATCCTATGCGGGTCCACGTATTCCAGGATCCTTTGTTGCGCCCATCAGATGGTCTCTCCGTGTTTATCTGATAGTTGTGCGCTCCAACCGCGTCGGGTTCCTCATCTCTCCCGCTTCGCCTACTCTTCCTCCCGTTTGGAATGTTTGAAGGCTGCACCGAGCCTTTGGCGACCAACTTTGTTGATTGGTGCTTTCCGGCCGGGGCCCTCATGTCTTCCTCGTAGATTACGAAGTTAGAAGCGCGGTGTAGAGCAACTTGGATACTTACCGGCGGGTTTACGGTGATTTCCTTTCGGAAGCTAGAAGGCTTCAGTAAGGATTTCTTCAGGGCGTTTATTGCGGCACCGTCGCTTAGGCCGTCGATCCTGGACACAATTACCTTGAACCTTGCGATGAATTCTCGAAGGCTTTCTTCCGGTCTTTGTGATAGCAAGTAGAGATCCGTTTCGGATGTTGATTGGCTTATGAATAACGAGTAGTGTTGTTCGAAATCGTTGATTGAGTCCCTCTCCAGCCGCGAGAACCATGACAGGGCCTCCCCCTTCAGGTGTTCTACGAACAGGAGGCAGAATCCAGTGTCCTTTTCTTTGGGATTGAACTTGGTCCGGTTCATCGCGATATTGAAGGCTGTCATGTGGCCTTTTGGATCCGTTGTCCCGTCGTAGAAAGGGATTCGAATCTTGCCGAGGTCCGGGACTCTGATGTTTGTAATCTTCGAGGTGAAAAGGATACTTTGGGTCTTCTCCAAGACTTGGTCAATTTCAGGAGCCGAGCTGGTCGCTTTATGGACCTACGAGCTTACTTGCTTCATTTGACTTGCCGTGAGCTCCAGTCGGGCGCGGAGTTTGTCCAACTCGCTCCTCTGGCTTGTGGATTGGTTTACTCAGGTTGCTCGTTCCGCTCTTTCCTGCTCTTCGATCCAGCGGAGCTCTTCGTCCTCCGCGTTCAGCTCTCTAACTTCGTAGTCAGTTTTGCTTTTTTCTGGTCCGGCTCCGTTTGCGGTGTCTCCTGGGTTTTCTCGTTGGTCACCATGGAAGTTGGCCATTCAGCTATTTGCCTAGGGGCGTTCTTCCATGGCGGGGGAGTCGGAGCCGATAATTCCCTTCTTGGAGCGACAGGGGTCTGCGCGCCGGCATTCTGTCCGCCTGGGGTGTTCGTCCTTGGTGTGAATTGGGGGCGTCTCGCTCCGAAAGTCCGGGGGCCGCGCGCCAGCTCTTGGGCGGCTGCTTTCTCCTGTGTTGCTGCTCTTTCTTGTCTGTCTTGTCGTGCGGCAAGCTCGGCTATCATGTTCCTTAGCTCACCGATCGCTGAGATGTCCTGGGCTAAACCGGAAGGACCGGTGTTGGCCGCTTCTGTTATGACCGGGTCTTCGGTCGGCATCCCGAATCTTTAGCACGTTGTCGGAGATCCCGACCGTTCCGACTCCGATCGCTCCGGCCGCGGATGTTCTGGCGGCAGTCGCTCCGGTTCCGGCCGTGGATGTACCGACAACAGTTATTCCTGTTCTGGCTGCTCCCGTGGCGGCTGCTCCGGATGGCTGGTTGATGATGTCGTCGGTTCTTCTGGTCACCGTCTTCTTTCTGTATCCTCTCGTTCTAAGAGTTAAGAATATTTCTCGTCCCCACAGACGGCGCCAAACTGTGAGAGCCGAAACTCACACTGTCAAAACTTATATTTTATGGGTATCCGAAAATTCTATTTTAAAAGAACTCAAGGACCGAAAATGTAAAAGGATGATTTTATTGGATAATATTTCGGAGTACAAGAATTACAAAAGCTTAAAAGTCTTATATTGCAAAAAGCCTTAATACTCGAATTTGGGATGATTTGAACCTAGTACAAGCGTCTATATTTATACTAGGAGACTTAGTAGGCTAAAACTCTTTATGGGCGATGTGGGACAAAGTTCCTTCCTTCCTGCCGCCGACCTAGTCTTTTGGGCCCAATTTCAGGCCCGAAATCTTCAGTAGTCCGTCACATAGTCTGATCTTGGTCCGGCCCAATTATTGATGAATAGTGCCCAATGAACAGTAATCAATGAATAGTAAACCAGATCTCGATTAAGCGAAAATTGATTTTTCGGTTAACTTTTTCTCGGGATGAATAGTGTTTCATAAACAGTATTTTAAAGGTTTTCCCGCGCGAATTGTGTTCCGAGCATTTCTATGATTTCTGAGACCGAGCCGCCCGCTTTTTCTTTTCAGCCGCCCGCTTCATGTTGATGTCCAGCCGCCCGCTTCATGTTGATGTCCAGCCGCCCGTTCTCTGCCTTGTGTGCATGGGCGGCTGGCCAAGGTCCATGGACAGCTGGCCAAAGTCCACGGGCGGCTAGCCAAAGTCCAAGGGCGGCTGGCCAATCCTCGTGGGCGGCTGGCCAATGCTCGTGGGTGGCTGGCCAAAACTCGGGATCAGAACCTGTAGACGCCTTGCCTTGGATTGATCCGAGCCCGGGATTATGCTCGAAGGAAGGATGATGGGCGGCTGGCCATGCTCGGGATAAGTCCAGCCGCCATGCTTTGATTGAAGGATGATGGGCGGCTGAAGCATGATGCTCGAGATAAGTCCAACGGTCATGTCTTGATGCAAAGATGATGGGCGGCTGAGGCATGATGGTCGGGATAAGTTCAGCCGCCGTGCACTGATTGAGAGGATCACGGGCGGCTTAAGCATGATGCTCGATATAAGTTCAGCCGTCGTGCACTGATTGAGATGATCACGGGCGGCTGAAGCATGATGCTTGGGATAAGTTCAGCCGATGTGCACTGATTGAGAGGATGACGGGCGGCTGAAGCATGATGCTCGGGATAAGTTCAGCCGTCGTGCACTGAATGAGAGGATGACGGGAGGCTGAAGCATGATGCTCGGGATAAGTTCAGCCGCCGTGCACTGATTGAGAAGATGATGGGCGGCTGAAACATGATGTTCGAGATAAGTTCAGCCGTCGTGCACTGATTGAGATGATGGGCGGCTGGAGCATGATGTTCGAGATAAGTTCAGCCGCCGTGTTCGGGTCGTGATCCGTTTGATCTTGATCTTGAGTTCTCGTTCTATCAATCTCCGAGGAGGGGATTTTGACCCCAACAGAACTGCCATGGACTGGGGAAGATCTGGGCAGTTCAAAGACTCCGGAACCTTCATAAACAGATAGCTCCAGACATTTTCTCCCCCTCATAGACAAAGAAAGCTGGCGCCTTTGTCTCTCAGACTCTACAGTGGATGAATTTCGATAACCAAGTGTTCATACCTCCACATCGTCAGGCAGCCGGAGGTCTAGCTCTACTCTGGAAAAACAGTATTAAGCTAACAGTCAACAACTCAAGTAGACACTACATAGGTACTTCCATTACCTGCGAAGGGAAGCCTTTCCGAACCACCTTTCTCTATGGAGAACTGGAGAGAAATAAGCGACGGACAGTATGGCAAAAATTGTCAAATATCCACTCGACTTCCGATGAGGCCTGGTTTATATCATGCGACTTTAATGATATTCTCAACGGCTCTGAAAAATCAGGAGGCTTAACGAGGTCTGAAGGAGGTTCGGATCATCTTCCAATCATCTCCCACTTGGAACCTACACGAAAAAGGGGAAAAGGAGTATTTCTCTACGATAGAAAGCTCAGAGAAAATGCCAAAGTAAAGGACCTAGTTAAGCAAACCTGGAAGGAAGCCAAGCTGTGCAATGTGGCCACTCGAATATCCTGAGTCCGACGAGCTATCATTCAGTGGCACAAGTCCCAGCAACGCAATAGTCAAGTGAAGATTGAGATTGCTAAATAACAGCTTGAAGAGGCCATGGTAAGTCCTCAGCTAAATGAAGAACAACTAAAAAAAGTCATATTAGAGCTCAAACTTGCAGACAAGGAGGAAGAAGATTTCTGGCGACAAAGAAGCAGATTACTTTGGCTTAGTCTGGATGATAAAAATACAAGTTACTTCCACGCAGTTACAAGAGGAAGGAAAGCTTGCAAAAAAATCGCTGTACTAGAAGATTCTGAGGGGAAGCCTTACTATGAAGAGGGACAAATAGCGGATATTGTTACAGACTATTATCGGAACTTATTTACCTCTAATCAAGAAGACTGTGACTCGGCTCTCCAGCAAGCACATCTTGCCCGCATCCTAGACAATCAAAATTTACAACTTATCACAGAGCCCACGCACGAGGAAATTAATAAAGCTGCCTTCTCCATACATGCAACACCCGGGCCAGATGGGTTCTCTGCAAGCTTTTACTACACAAACTGGGGTAAAATCGAACATGAAATCTAAGTAGAGATCAAGGATTTCTTCAGTTCAGGCATCCTACCTGAGAGAATCAATGAGACACATGTAAGACTGATACCAAAAGTGACAGAATATAGACCTATTTCTCTATGCAATGTCTACTACAAAATCATTTCTAAGATTCTCACTAGAAGGCTGCAACCAGTACTATAACACCTAATCTCAGAGAATCAATCAGCATTTGTTAAAGAAAAAGCTATTTCAGAAAATGTGCTTATCACACACAAGGTCCTACATTACCTGAAGAATTAAGTGGCTGAGAAACATTGCTCCATGGCAGTGAAAACCGATATGAGCAAGGCCTATGATAGGCTTGAATGAGAGTTTATCCAAAAACATCAGGAAAAAAGCGGGATTTTTTACATATGCATACCTCATCAACGGCTCCCCACACGTCCTAGTTAAACCTGAGAGAGGAATCCGCCAAGGGGATCCACTATCACCATACATCTTCATCCTGTGCTCCGAAGTTTTTTCGGGACTCTACAACAAAGCACAACAACAAGGAAAGTACGAGGAATCAAAGTGGCTACCAACAGCCCTTACATCAACCATTTATTATTGCTGATGATACAATGTTCTTCTGTAAAGCGAATGTTAAATCGGTTAGGAGACTACAAGGAATCCTCACCACCTATGAGAAGGCATCAGGACAATGTATCAGCAAGGAGAAATCTAGCATCACTTTCTCCAAACGAACCCCAATAAGCCAACAGAACCAATTCCAAGAAGAACTGAATATTACAAAGATTAAGGGTTTAGGGAAGTATCTCGGTCTACCAGAGAACTTTGGAAAGAAGAATAATGACCTGTTTACTTCTAATGTGGACCGAATACATCAGAAAGCCAAAAGTTGGTCAACAAAGTTGCTAAATCTGGCTGGGAAACAGGTTATGCTGAAGAGTGTCCTCTTGTCAATGCCTTCATATGCCATGTCAACTTTCAAACTTCTGGTGTCCCTCTGCAAAAGGATCCAGTATACCCATACCAGATTCTGGTGGGATTCAACACCGGACAAACAAAAGATGTCATTGATAGCTTGGACTACTCTCAGAAAAGGAAAAACGGAAGGGAGACTTGCTTTCGAGATATTCACGAGTTCAATGACAGCCTCTTAGAAAAATTAAGCTGGCGCCTAATTCAACACCGCCCAAATCCTACTAGCCCAAACGCTCAAAGGCAAGTACTTCCCAACATCATCCTTCCCTTTATATTGTCTTTTCTATTCCACAAAGAAATCTATCTATCTTTTTAATCAAAAAAACCTTTTGAAAGTAGATCATCTTTGGTGTTTCATATTCAAAGGCCCTTGTGCGAATCCTGTGTGCGTAATATCACTGGATTTGTTCAAGGAACCCTCGTTGAATCCCTGGTGCGTCATATCCTTGGATATGTCGAGTTTGTTTGCAAGAGACTTACACATCTCTTGTCGATTTCATCTCTACCTTCACTCTCTCCATATCAACACTTCATCTTCCATTCGATCATCCACCGTCATAGCTTCATTAGTCATCTGTTCATCAATCACTCAATCTGCAATTTCCCTCTTCAAGTCTTCTGCTTCAATCATTCAATCATCATCCATCGAGAATCATCAATAATCCATCAACCCTCACGAAGTGGATCCAAGGGCAAAGGATCCTCTCACCCAGGATCGTATTAAGTGGTATCAGAGCCACTTCTTTCCAGGTTCTGTTTTTTCAATTCGAATTGATCTGGGTTGCTTGTTCATTTTAGGGTTTATTGACTTTTCATATTCCGATCTAAAACAAGTGTCTCGTTGTTTGAATTTTCATAATTAATTGGCGTGTGATAACAAAAACTAGACTCGTCCTAGTTTCTGAAACAATCTAAATCATAATTTTATCACACGCCAATTAATTATGAAAATTCAAACAACAAGACACTTGTTTTAGATCAGAATATGAAAAGTCAATAAACCCTAAAATGAACAAGCAAAATGACACTTGTTTTTGAGTACGATTTGATATTTTATTTTGTCCGATCAAATCAAGCTCTCGTGATCTGTGTTCTGAGAAAGTTTGGTTGTGATTTGAAGAATCTGTTAGTATATGCTGTGTGCGATCGATTCAAAAAGGACTAATTACTGGTGTATCTTTTCTCTGTTTCTCAGGAGTGTCAAGGGCAGAGAAGAGATCAAGCCCCAAACACCACCAGCCTCTTGTTGAATCCAATCCCGAAAAGAAGAATCAAGTAATGAGAGAAGAGAAGGATTCAATTCATATGGAGTATAAGAGAGCACAAGAAAGGAGAGAACAAGACCTTAAACCCAAGCCACCAGACGAATTAAGGAGTCCAACATGGAGCAGATCACATAAAACCTCTCACACCCCTGATCGCTTTGTTTTTTTTTCCCTTACTTCTCACCAATCTGCTAAAGAGATTCAACTCTATTCTTTTTCAGGAGAAGGAAGCTATCAAGAGTGGGAAAGAAACATGGAGGATTGGTTTTACTACAACAACTTCAGAAAAGAGAAGATATTGGATTATGCAATTGATCAGCTCAGAGGAGAGGTTCGTAGGGGGTGGAGGCAAGAGCAAGAGGAACGCTGGTACTACAAGGAGCCATCTATCACCACTTGGGACGAAATAAAGAAGTTCCTAAGGGATCAGTATGTGCCAAAGCCAAATAAAGGCCACACGGTTTCAAAGGTTCCAAGAGAGTAGAGGACAACTTCAACAGATTTCAAAGCTGAGACACCCGTGAACAATGATCTGTTTGTGAAAGAGATTAAGGCTCAAATGGTACAGATCATGAATGATTTCTCCCGAGAAAGGTGTCAGCTCAAAACCGAAGCAAGCAAGTGTTCTTACTGATCAGAGAAGTTCAGAGCAACAATAACTAAATTCACCTCTGCTTTAATCACAAGAGAAGCACACTCAAGATAAGTCTTCTAACACTTTGAAATTAAGTGAAGTAACATGTTTTAAATGCAAAGACAGTGGTCACTATGCTAGAGATTGTCCAACTAAAAGAAAAACAGAGCTTGCTTCTCTAGAATCGCAAGGGATTAGTGCTGATATGAATGATAAATATGTTGATGTTCTGAACACTCTTAGTTCTTGTATGACACACTTGTCTTGGTCAAAGGGTGTTGATGCAGGTTCAGGTACTGAAGAAGAGCACTTGGATGAGTATCTGGACATACAAAGACAGATCGTTGACCAAGAAGAAGAACTATGTTTGATCACAGATCAGAGACAAATTTCAAACTCTGAGATCACTAGTTGCAAGGAAGCAGAACGAGCTAAGGCTTATGATCAAGTTGCGCTAGAACTACATGAGCAATCTAACCTTGTTCATACGCCACATCTCTTGCTTGGTACCAGAATGAGTGAGACTTATAACCTGATTTCATATTGGCAAAATTTTATAATCGGTTATAGTTTCAAATACTCTGTTTTTGAATTCTCTATTTCAAGTATAATGCACTTGTTCTGTCCCATGAGTGCTCAGAAAAAAACTGAAGGAGCTTTGGACACTTTGGCAATCAAGGAAAAGCCACCAAATCTATGCCCACGAACTCCACAGCAACAACATCGAGGTACCTATCTAGACTCTCAAAAATGCATTAAGCCTTACTTGCTTTTGGTTGGTACAGGTTCAACTATGTTAAAGGCCACACCTGATGCAACAAGAGAGTATGATTTTGCTATCAATCCGAGCAACTACCAAACTCTAGAAGCCGAGATCAGGAGCACCACAAATAAATACCACAAGGAGTTTGGAAGAGCTTTCAAATGGCCTTCAGTGTACAAAGATGAACCACCGGATGCGTTGAGCCATGGATGGACACAACCGATTATAATACAAATCAGAGACAAAGAGTTTGAACTCGGACAGGTAAGTGTTTCTGTTTTCAATTGTGTTTTTGCTTCTAACACAGATATGATTTTCTTGTCTTTGTCAAGAGAGCCAAATGCAGGTTTTGGAGTAGCCATGAAATGCAAAAGGAAACTCCAAAGGAGGGAAGGAGACAAACGATTTGAGCCACCTGATTCAGATCAAAGGAAACATCAACATGTTGGCCACTTCATCCTGATCAAAGAGAAACCACCAGATGCAACTTACAACCTCAAGCTTATGCAAGGTAAGTATCCAATTACTCTGACTTCCAAAGTTACTAATCTTGTGTATTATGTTGCAGATAAATTAGATTTGAGGTCAAATCCTTTTCAAGTGGGAGAGGATGATATGATCATGGATAGGACTATGCACAAGAAGCTTGTAGCTGAGGAAGCAGCTCATCCTAGAGCTAGATTGGAGCCAAGATGGAAGAAATATGATCCGAAACCTCTCTGGATTTTGATCCAAGTTCAGAGAATATCAACAAATGGACAAGTGATTCATTTGCACTCTTTTTCCCTTACCTTTGGTTTTGTCCCAATGGGTTTTCCAAGGAAGGTTTCTAATGAGGCTTATGAATCACTTTCACATCATCCATTTGTGATCAACACCATGGCAAGATGCTCAGAAATCAGCCCAAAGGAGCACATATCAAGTCCAGTTCGTTTTATGCCAATAGCAAGCCCAAGAAGAGCCCAAACCAAGTGGTTTATTTTCTGGACAAGAGGAGTGACGAAAATAGAAGTCCAAGGGTCTAGTTTTCAAATTCAAACTTGGATTTTCCTTTTATTGTTTGCTTAGTTTCGAGATGGTCTTCGGTTCTTATACCGAGACTCTTCTCCCTTTATATTTTCTTGTCTATTCCACAAAGAAATCTATCTATCTTTTTAATCAAAAAAAGCCTTTTGAAAGTAGATCATTTTTGGTGTGTCATATCCAAAGGCGCTTGTGCTAATCATGTGTGCGTCATATCACTGGATTTGTTCAAGGAACCCTCGTTGAACCCCTGGTGCGTCATATCCTTGAATTTGTCGAGTTTGATTGCAAGAGACTTACACATCTCTTGTCGATTTCATCTCTACCTTCACTCATCTCCATATGAACTCTTCATTTTCCATTCTATCATCACACTCTCATCCATCGTCATAGCATCGTCAATCATCTATTCATCAATCACTCAATCTGCAATTCCCCTCTTCAAGTCTTCCGCTTCAATCATTCAATCATCATCCATCCAGAATCATCAATAATCCATCAATCCTCACAAAGTGGATCCAAGGGAAAAGGATCCTCCCACCCAGGATCGTATTAGGGAGCTACTATCTCACATGGATGGAAGGGCATACTTATTGGAAGAGAACTCCTATGAAAATACCTATGTTGGGCAATAGGAAATGGACAATCACTTCGCATCTGGCAGGACGCATGGCTATCTACGTCTAAACAACAAACCCCGATGGGACCAGCCCCAATAGACTCTGAACACCTATTGGTAGCTGATATTATGTATTTTTAACATATTTTGATTTGTTTTTAGTATTCGGTTTGAGTTTTGATTTGCATCTTTCGTTAGTTTTTCGAGTCTTTTCTATTGTTTCCAGTCTTTTTACAGATTTTATGGAGTACCGATGGAGTTTGGCGCTTACGGACATGTTCGAGTCGAGTTAATGTGGAAAAACATGAGAAAAGGACCAACTGAAGAGAACGACTGTTCTTGGAGTAGAACGACTGTTCTTGCTCCCACCTGCCCTTCCGACAAGATTGAAGAACGACCGTTCTCTCCAAGAACGGTCGTTCCCCGTCTCACCTACACCCACCTACTCTTCCGACTAAAGCCAAGGAACGACCGTTCTCTCTAAAGAACGATCGTTTCCCGTCTCACCTACTTCGCGAACGACCACTTAGAACGATCGTTCTTCTCCCAGAACGATCGTTCCCCGTCTCACATACACCCACCTACTTCGCGATTGACCAGTTAAAACGACCGTTCTCCTCCAGAACGGTCGTTCCCCGTCTCACCCACTCCCCTACACCTTGGCTTATATATTGGACTCACACTTGATGCTTCAAAACACACCATCTTCTTCTCTCAGTCTTCTCTTGCTTCTAAACATTGTTTCTCTTCTCTTTTAAGCTTTAAATATTTATGTTTTGATCAAGTTCTTATTAGTTTCTTTTCATCCTTTGTTATCTTTAAGCTTTAAACATTTATGCTTTGATCAAGTTCTTATTAGTTCTTTTCATCTTTTTTATCTTTAAGCTTTAAATTTTTATGCTTTGATCAAGTTCTCATTAGTTTCTTTTCAGCTTTTATTATCTATTCAAGCTTTCATGATGAACTCTATAATCTCTTTGTTTTCTTCTTCTTTAATTATGTTTGAGTAGATCTCTTAGTTAGGTTAAGGTTTTTCAAAGGAATTCATGAGCTTTAGGGTTAAACACAAATAGGCTATTCAAATCGATGTCTTCACCCTTGTTGATCTTAATGCTTAGATCTAATTGATCACTTGATTTTATGATATTAGGTTTAATTTAGACAGCGAGAGTTGCTAGGTTGCTAGAAGAAACTTGGGTGAGCAATTTATTCATTACCTGCAAGAGTAGATGTATTGGAGAATTGTGAACAAGTCAAACCTATCCTTAATGCCTGTCTACGATTTCTAAAACCAACGAGAGTTAGGATTTTAGGTTGTTAGATAAAGTTATTGATGCCACGAGAGTGAATTGATATTATCTTTATGTTTGAGTTCTAGACTTGTTCTTAAATCATTGCCTGAATAGTTGTTTTATCCTTTGCTCTGAATTTCCTGCGAAATTTCTTGACCTAACGCTTGTTTAATATTATTTTTACAACCGATTTTGCTTTTTATTATTTGCTATTTACGAAACCAAACCCTAATTGAATTGTCTTAGCTTTTAATTTAGCTCATTAGATCAAAGTGTGAACTTGGTCTTCGTGGGATCGACCCCTAAGTACTACTTCGTTTGCTGTGCACTTGCAGTAGGAAATAGGTTTAAAACTCGTGTATCAAGTTTTTGGCGCCGTTGCCGGGGACCAAATTTTCACCTTTGGTTTACAGCTGAATTATTAGACTAAGAACTTTACTGAACTCGTTTTCTTTTCTTCTTTGTTTTTGTGTTTCAGGTGCATGTCCACAAGGAGCACAAGGAGCAAAAACAACGAGGACCTTCTTTGCAGCTGCTCATCACTAAACCCATGGTGAGGGCACTCGCGTTTGTACTCCTTAAACCGCTCCCATGCTTCATTGAAGGATTCACCGGATTGTTGTTCGAATGAGGAGATCTTGTTCCTCAAGGCTGCGGTCTTGGATTTCGTGTAGAACTTATCCAAGAAGGCTGATCTTGCATCAGCCCAAGTCGGTAGAGAGCGTGGTGGTAAAGATTTTAACCACTGTGATGCTTTTCCCGCAAGAGAGAAAGGGAAAAGCTTGCACTTCAAAAAATCTGGGGGCACACCATTGGAGCTGGTTGTGCTACAGATCTCTTCAAAGTTCTCGATGTGATCCATCGGAATCTCAGCAGGCAGACCGTGGAAACTTGATACACGAGTTTTAAACCCTTATTTCCTACTGCAAGTGCACAGCATACGAAGTAGTATTTAGGGGTCGATCCCACGAAGACCAGTTTTCACACTTTGACTTAATGAGCTAAATTAAGAGCTAAGACAATTTAATATGTTTTTGGTTTTTGTAGATAGCAATAATAAAAGCGAAATCGGTTGTAAAGATAATTTTAAACAAGTGTTAGGTCAAGGAATATCGCAGGAGATTCAGAGCAACGGATCAAACAACTATTCAGGTAGTGATTAAGCATATGTCTAGAACTCAAACACTAAGATAGTATCAATCCACTCTCGTGGTATCAATATCTTTGTCTATCGACCTAGAATTCCTAACTCTCGTTGGTACTAGAAATCGTAGACAAGCATTAAGGATATGTTTAATATGTTCACAATTCTCCAATACATCTACTCTCGCAGGTAATGAATAAATTGCTCACCAATATTCTTTCTAGCAACCTAGCAACTCTCGCTGTCTAAGTTAAACCTAATATCATAAAATCAAGTGATCAATTTGATCTAAGCATTAAGAACAACAAAGGTGAAGACATCGATTTGAATAACCTATTTGTGTTTAACCCTAAAGCTCATGAATTCCTTTGACAAACCTCAACCTAACTAAGAGATCTACTCAGACATAATTAAAGAAGAAGAAAACAACGAGATTATAAAGTTCATCATAAAAACTTGAATATATAACATAAGCTGGATATAAACTTATAAGAACTTTATTAAAGCATAAGCATAAATATAAGAACTGAAAGTAAAACTTAAAGCATAAGCATAAATGTATAAAGCTTAAAAGAAACTAAATAAAATTTAATAAAAGCATAAACATAAAACTTAGAACTGAAGAGAGAGCAATGTTTAGAAGCTAGAGAAGAGAGAAGGAAGAAGATGGTGTGTTTTGAGATTGATGTTGTGAGTCAATTATATAGGCCAAGGTGAAGGGGAGTAGGTGAAGTGGGGAACGGTCGTTCTTGGTGTAGAACGATCGTTCCCAATGGTCGATCGAAGTAGGTGGAGTAGGTGAGCTTTGGAACAATCGTTCTTGGTGGAGAACGGTCGTTCCGTGCATGGTTGTTGGTGGAGTACGTGTGATTGGGAACGGTCGTTCCATGGCTTTTGTCGGCAAGGTAGGTGAGGTTGGGAACGATCGTTCCCTTGGGGGAACGGTCGTTCTGCTGGTCGTTCTTCACTTGGTCATTTTCTCGTGTTTTCCGCATTAACTCGACTCGAACATGTCCGTAAACGCCAAACTCCTTCGGAACTCCATGAAATCTGTAAAAAAACTCAAAACAATAGAAAAGACTCGAAATACCAACGAAAGATGCAAATCAAAACTCAAACCGAATACTAAAAACGAATCAAAATACGTTAAAAACACATAATATCAACTCATTTTTCTGCGTTTCCAAACTATCCTCAAACAATGCTAAGCAGTCCTAAGTCAATGACATCGAACATGTTGCAATTCCAAAAAGTTTAATAAAATCACACACTGTTTTGACTCGATAAATTTATTTTTTTTATTTATTTTTTATTTTTGAAAATAACACACCAAAATAAAACAAATAAAACATAAGAAATAAACATCCATAAAACATAACGTTAGTACACAAATAAAAATGTCATAAAATTGAAAGAGAAACCCGTAAAATGGATTTCGCGACTAAATTGAAAGAGAAACCCGTCCCGGTTTAAACAAACTGAAAGAGAAACCCGTAAAATAAAATAAAAGTGTCATAAAATAAAAATGGATATAACAAGGGTGATAGAAATAACCACAGCTCAGTGGTCGCTTGGTGGAGCTATCGGTGTTGCTCTCTATCCTTAGGATTGATGGTTTTCCCGTGTAGAATGACCGTTCTTGTTAGGAACGATCGGTCTCTTTGCTCCCAGCAGAGCGGTTTCTCGAACACTTAATAAAAGCCTGCAAAAACAATCTCAAACAAAACAAGAAACGTAAATAGAACAAGGACGAAAAACTTCACGCTATTTACATGTTACCTGGTGGGTTGCCTCCCACGAAAGCGCTTGTTTTACGTCGCTAAGCTTGACGTGGAGAGTTGATTATGCTTGAGGAGGCTCGGTCAAGGGAGTTTCTTCCCCGTCTCCGAGTTGTGTGTCGGCAGGATATGGTTTCAACCGCTTTCCATTGACCACGAACTCTTCTCCTTTGTTGTTGAACAAGACGACAGCTCCATATGGTCGCACTTCCTTTATGGTGAAGGGCCCAGACCATTTTGATCGCAACTTCCCGGGAAACAGCTTCAGCCGAGAGTTGAAGAGTAGAACCAGGTCGTTGGGGGCGAAGTTACGAGCTAGGATGCGCCTGTCGTGGTATGCTTTGGTTCGTTCCTTGTAGATTTTGGAGTTCTCATAGGCGAGATGCCTAATCTCCTGAAGCTCGTGTAGCTGCATCATGCGTCGTTCTGAAGCCGGCTTAATGTCATAGTTGAGCAGCTTGACAGCCCATGCGGCTTTGAATTCGAGCTCAACGGGGAGGTGACAGGCTTTGCCGTAAACAAGGTGGAAAGGAGTGGTCCCGAGAGGCGTTTTGTAGGCGGTCCTGTAAGCCCATAGAGCGTCATCTAGCTTGGAAGACCAGTCCTTCCGAGTTGTGCTCACAGTCTTCTGAAGGATGCTCTTGATTTCTTGGTTAGATATCTCAACTTGCCCACTCGTTTGCGGATGGTAAGGCATTGCGACCTTGTGTTTTACACCGTTTTTGCGCAATAGATTCTCTAAAATCGTGTTGATGAAGTGAGAGCCTCCATCGCTGATGACAACTCGCAGAACACCAAATCTAGGGAAAATGATAGACTTGAACATCTTGATCACCACCTTTGCATTGTTCGTGGGACTCGCCAATGCCTCAACCCACTTAGATACATAGTCAACAGCCACGAGTATGTACTCATTCCAGAAAGAAGACGGGAATGGTCCCATAAAATCAATGCCCCATACGTCAAAGACCTCCACTTCGAGAATGAAGTTATGTGGCATCTCATTGCGCTTGCTGATGTTGCCCTGTCGCTGGCATGAATCGCATCTAGAGATAAAGCGCTGAGCATCCTTAAACATTGTTGGCCACCAATATCCAGCTTTCAGAACCTTGGAGACCGTCTTGAAAGTAGCGAAGTGTCCGGCATAGGAAGAGCCATGACAGTGAAATAGAATCTCCAGTATCTCCTCCTCAGCCATGCAACGTCTGAATACTCCATCTGGGCAATGCTTGTACAGGTATGGCTCATCCCAGAAGTAATGGCGGATATCTTTTAGGAATTTCTTCCTTTTGTTGCCCACAAAACCATGAGGTTCTAGATCCGCAGCTAGGTAATTCGCAATCTCACCAAACCAAGGAATCTGAGGATGTTGGCTGCTTTCGGTCTGGTTGCAGAATTCGGAGTGAGCAGGTGCTCGCTGGGTGGGAGCATGTGATTCCTCGATTTGTAATACTCCGATTGAGTAAACCTGTTCTTCAGGGAGCCTGTCGTTGAGTGGGACGTCTTCATCAATCCACATCCTAGATAAATGGTCGGCAGCTCCATTATCTATTCCCTTCTTGTCCTTGATTTCCAGGTCGAATTCTTGAAGTAGGAGAATCCACCTAAGTAACCGCGGCTTAGCGTCTTTCTTGGTCAGCAGATACTTGAGTGCTGCATGATCAGTATGAACTATAACCTTCGATCCAACGAGATAGGACCGAAACTTCTCAAAAGCGAAGACGACGACCAGAAGCTCCTTTTCTGTCGTAGCATACTTGCACTGAGCATCATCCAATGTGCGACTGGCGTAGTAGATAACGTGGAGCTTCTTGTCTTTCCTCTGGCCTAGAACTGCACCAACAGCATAGTCGCTAGCATCCGTCATAACCTCGAAAGGTAGGCTCCAATCTGGTGGCTGCACAATGGGTGCGCTGACCAATGCTCCTTTGATCGTATGAAAAGCCTCAAGAAAGTTGCTGTCAAATTCGAATTTCACCTCCTTGCACAACAGCCTGGTGAGGGGTCTAGCTATCTTTGAAAAATCCTTGATGAACCTGCGATAGAAGCCTGCATGCCCCAGAAATCTGCGGATCCCCTTGACAGAAGTAGGTGGTTGTAGGTTCATCATAACCTCGATCTTAGCTTTATCCACTTCGATGCCATCTTCTGATATGCGATGCCCAAGTACAATCCCATTCCTGACCATGAAGTGACACTTCTCCCAATTTAGAACTAGGTGTTTTTCCTCACATCGCTGAAGTACCCTGCATAGATTAGATAAACAGTGAGAGAAAGAGTCTCCATACACCGAGAAGTCATCCATGAACACCTCCATTATATCTTCGATCAAGTCGGTAAAAATGGACATCACGTATCGCTGGAAAGTTGCCGGAGCATTGCATAATACGAATGGCATGCGCCGGTAAGCGAATGTGCCATAAGGACATGTGAATGTTGTCTTCTCCTGGTCGTCTGGATGGATGGGGACCTAAAAGAAACCTGAGTAACCATCTAAAAAACAGTAGTATGGACGGTTAGCAAGTCTTTCAAGCATCTGATCAATAAAGGGCAAAGGAAAGTGATCCTTGCTAGTTGCAGCATTCAGTTTATGATAATCTATGCACATTCTATGGCCGGTTATGGTCCTAGTCGGTATTAGTTCATTCCTATCATTTTTTATTACAGTGATTCCTCCTTTCTTAGGAACTACATGAACTGGACTAACCCAAGTACTATCAGAAATAGCATATATTACACCGGCTTCTAGAAGTTTCAATATCTCCTTTTTAACAACATCTTTCAGATTCGGATTCAACCTCCTTTGATGTTCTATAGAACCCATTGATTCATTTTCTAGTTGTATCCTATGCATGCAAAGATCAGGGGAGATTCCAGTGATATCATCAAGTGAATACCCTACGGCCTTTCTATACTTCCTAAGTTCGCATAAGAGTAAAGCTACTTCCACATTATTCAAATCAGCATTCACAATCACCGGGTAAGTAGAGTTTGTTCCAAGGAATGCGTACCTGAGCCCCGCTGGAAGGGTTTTGAGCTCCAGTTTCGGTGCTTTCAATTCGCTCCAAGGGCTGTCTATCGGGTCAAGTGGCGGAGCAGGTGCTTGTGGGGTTGGAGCGGGTGCTCCGTCTATTTCTGCCGAGTTCTCCTCATCATCTAGGCTCGTGTACGCTACCATTTGCTCCATTCTTTGGCTGGAATCTAGCATCTTGGCAAAGCTGTCGGCATCCTCGCTCAGGAAACCATGCTCTCTTTCAGCCAGAGTTAGGGCGGTTTCAAGAGGATCCGGGCACATAAGCTCTTCAGCTGCCTCATCATATACATCATCCACGCCTTCCACAGTGAAGGTCTGTCCATCCATCATCGGTTTCTTCAACAATTTATCCATCTCGAATGACATTACCATGTCGCCTAGCTGAAGGTCAATGACTCCATTCTGTACATCGATTATTGCACCAGCTGTGCATAAGAATGGCCGGCCAAGAATCAAAGGGTCTTTCGGTTCTTCTTCAAGCTCTAGAACCACGAAATCAGCTGGGATGAGTGTGTCTCCAATCCGCACATGAAGATCCTCTAACATACCCACCAGAAGCTTTGTTGATCTGTCTGCGAAGACCAATGAGATGCGCGTGGGTTTGAAATTGGTGAACCCTAACCGTTTTGCCACAGAGTATGGCATAAGGTTGACACTGGAACCGAGATCTCACAGGGAGCATGCGAATGTCATGGGGCCGATCTTGACTGATAAAACGAATCTGCCGGGATCGCTTCTCTTCATAAGGACCCTGTTCTGCAGAACAGCACTGCATTCTTTGGAGACTACCATCACGTTTTCCTCCTCAGCTATTCCGGAGACTAGGGTTTTCACGTACCGTTTGAGAGCCGGTATCATCTGAACGGCATCCGTGAGAGGCAGCTTCACGGTTAAGTCTCTGAGCATCTCTCTGCATTTATCGTCCTCTAAATCTTTGCGAGACTTCTTGGGAGGTACAGGGTATGGGACCTTGGGTTTGTACATCCTTGCTTCCGTATTGCTGGCCGAAGTTGTTGGAGTTTCTTGGCTGAGCATGTGCTCGGTTGACGGGCCAGGGTGCTCGGTTGTCGCTCCTTTTTCCGATCCTGCGATTGTTTCTGAGTTCAATGTTTTCCCGCTCCTTAGCTCGACGGCGTTGACAAACTCCTTCCTAGGTGCTTCAGCTTTTCCAGGCAGAGTCCCTGGTGTTCTTTTTATAGACTCGGCAGTTTGTGCAATCTGAACATCCAGTTGCTTCATGTGGGTCCATACAGCCTCATACTTCCCATTAAGATCAGTATACATAGTGTCAACTTTGGAGTTGATCTCTGCTGCCGCCTTTTGTTGACTCGCCATCAATTGCTGCATCATGTTCTTCAGCTCGTCTTGGGAGCCGGTTGCTGAAGATGAAGGCTGCGGATTTGTGAAAGGTTGGGGCTGCGAGTTTGTGAAAGGGTGCCTTGGCTGATTCCCTCCTTGCAAACGGTTCTGATTAGGAACGAATGGCCGGTTCTGGTAGTTGTTGGAGTAGTTCTTCTGAAAACCCATCTGTGGCTGATTTCCTTGCTTAGGATAAACCTGATCCTGCGGATTCTCCACATTGGTGCTCCTATAGGACAGGTTCGGATGAGTGTTGAAGCCTTGGTTGTTGAAACCGCGGTTCTGCCCGAAACTTTGTCCCGTCACATAATTCACCTCCATCTGATCATTCCCGGTTTCTTCCTCATAGGCTTGAGCGATAGGTGCTTCCCCATTCTCGTCCACAAAGTGGACTGACTTCTGGTTCTTTTTAAGCAAAAGGTTAACCATGGCCGCGAGCTCATCAATCTTCTTGGAGTCCACACTGTTGACCTTCTTCCTGTCGTACTCCGGGCTTTTGTTGCTGGAACTTGCGGCTAGGTTCTCGATCAGCTCCAGGGCTCCTTCCTTTGACTTAGTGTAGAAGTCACCGTTACTAGCTGCATTCAGGGCGTTTCTGTAGTCCCAATCTACTCCGTCATAGAAGGTGCTGAGCAGCTGCTCATCACTAAACCCATGGTGAGGGCACTCGCGTTTGTACTCCTTAAACCGCTCCCATGCTTCATTGAAGGATTCACCGGATTGTTGTTCGAATGAGGAGATCTTGTTCCTCAAGGCTGCGGTCTTGGATTTCGTGTAGAACTTATCCAAGAAGGCTGATCTTGCATCAGCACAAGTCGGTAGAGAGCGTGGTGGTAAAGATTTTAACCACTGTGATGCTTTTCCCGCAAGAGAGAAAGGGAAAAGCTTGCACTTCAAAAAATCTGGGGGCACACCATTGGAGCTGGTTGTGCTACAGATCTCTTCAAAGTTCTCGATGTGATCCATCGGAATCTCAGCAGGCAGACCGTGGAAACTTGATACACGAGTTTTAAACCCTTATTTCCTACTGCAAGTGCACAGCATACGAAGTAGTATTTAGGGGTCGATCCCACGAAGACCAGTTTTCACACTTTGACTTAATGAGCTAAATTAAGAGCTAAGACAATTTAATATGTTTTTGGTTTTTGTAGATAGCAATAATAAAAGCGAAATCGGTTGTAAAGATAATTTTAAACAAGTGTTAGGTCAAGGAATATCGCAGGAGATTCAGAGCAACGGATCAAACAACTATTCAGGTAGTGATTAAGCATATGTCTAGAACTCAAACACTAAGATAGTATCAATCCACTCTCGTGGTATCAATATCTTGTCTATCGACCTAGAATTCCTAACTCTCGTTGGTACTAGAATCGTAGACAAGCATTAAGGATATGTTTAATATGTTCACAATTCTCCAATACATCTACTCTCGCAGGTAATGAATAAATTGCTCACCAATGTTCTTTCTAGCAACCTAGCAACTCTCGCTGTCTAAGTTAAACCTAATATCATAAAATCAAGTGATCAATTTGATCTAAGCATTAAGAACAACAAAGGTGTGAAGACATCGATTTGAATAACCTATTTGTGTTTAACCCTAAAGCTCAAGAATTCCTTGACAAACTCAACCTAACTCTACTCAGACATAATTAAAGAAGAAGATAACAACGAGATTATAAAGTTCATAAAAAACTTGATATATAACTTAAGCTGGATATAAAATATAAGAACATAATTAAAGCATAAGCATAAATAAGAACTGAAGTAAAACTTAAAGCATAAGCATAAATGTATAAAGCTTAAAAGAAACTAAATAAAACTTAATAAAAGCATAAATATAAACTTAAAACTGAAGAGAGAGCAATTTAGAAGCTAGAGAAGAGAGAAGGAAGAAGATGGTGTGTTTTGAGATTGATGCCTTGAGGAACAGGATCTACTCATTCGAGCAACAGTCCGGCGAATCCTTCAATGAAGCATGGGAGCGGTTTAAGGAGTACAAGCGCGAGTGCCCTCACCATGGGTTTAGTGATGAGCAGCTGCTCAGCACCTTCTATGACGGAGTAGATTGGGACTACAGAAACGCCCTGAATGCAGCTAGTAACGGTGACTTCTACATTAAGTCAAAGGAAGGAGCTCTGGAGCTGATCGAGAACCTAGCCGCAAGTTCCAGCAACAAAAGCCCGGACTACGACAGGAAGAAGGTCAACAGTGTGGACTCCAAAAAGATTGATGAGCTCTCTGCCTTGGTTAACCTTTTGCTAAAAAAGAACCAGAAGTCAGTCGACTTTGTGGAAGAGAATGGGAAGCACCTCTCGCTCAAGTCTATGAGGAAGAAACCGGGAATGATCAGATGGAGGTGAATTACGTGACGGGACAAGGTTTCGGACAGAACCGCGGTTTCAAGAACCAAGGGTTCAACACTCATCCGAACCTGTCCTATAGGAGCACCAATGTGGAGAATCCGCAGGATCAGGTTTATCCTAAGCAAGGAAATCAGCCACAGATGGGTTTTCAGAAGAAACTACCAACAACTACCAGAACCGGCCATTCGTTCCTAATCAGAACCGTTTCCAACGAGGGAATCAGCCAAGGCAGCCTTTCACAAACTCGCAACCCCAACCTTTCACAAATCCGCAGCCTTCATCTTCAGTAACCGGCTCCCAAGACGAGCTGAAGAACATGATGCAGCAGTTGATGGCGAGTCACCAAAAGGCGGCAGCAGAGATCAACTCCAAAGTTGAGACTATGTATGTTGATCTTAACGGGAAGTATGAGGCTGTATGGACCCACATGAAGCAACTGGATGTTCAGATTGCACAAACTGTCGAGTCTATAAAAAGAACACGAGGGACTCTGCCTGGAAAAGCTGAAGCACCTAGGAAGGAGTTTGTCAACGCCATCGAGCTAAGGAGTGGGAAAACATTGAATTCAGCAACAACTTCCGGATCGGCAAAAGGAAAAGAAGCGACTTCCGAGCACGTGCTCCCATCCAGCAAGAACCTGCTCCAAGGAGATCAAAGCGTTTATGAAAAAGGTAAATCGAGCAACCGTGCAACACACGCTGGAACATCGGCCTCAGCTCTCGAGATTCTTGAAGAAGATTCGCCAACCGAGCACCCTGGTCCGTCAACCGAGCACATGCTCAGCCGAGAAACTCAAACAACTTCGGCCAGCAATCCAGAAGCAAGGGTGTACAAACCCAAGGTCCCATACCCTGTACCACCAAAGAAGTCTCGCAAGGACTTAGAGGATGCTAAATGCAGAGAGATGCTCAGAGACCTAACCGTGAAGCTGCCTTTCACGGATGCCATTCAGATGATACCTGCTCTCAAACGGTATATGAAAACCCTAGTCTCCAGAAAAGTAGCTGAGGAAGAAAACGTGATGGTAGTCTCCAAAGAGTGCAGTGCTGTTCTGCAGAACAAGGTCCTTAAGAAGAGAGGCGATCCTGGCAGATTCATTTTATCAGTCAAGATCGGCCCCATGACATTCGCATACTCTCTGTGCGATCTCGGTTCCAGTGTCAACCTTATGCCATACTCTGTGGCAAAGCAGTTAGGGTTCACAAAGTTCAAACCCACGCGCATCTCATTGGTCTTCGCAGACAGATCAACAAAGCTTCCGGTGGGTTTGTTAGAGGATCTTCATGTGCGAATTGGAGACACACTCATCCTAGCTGATTTCGTGGTTCTAGAGCTTGGAGAAGAACCAAAAGACCCTCTGATTCTCGGCCGACCATTCTTATGCACAGCTGGTGCAATAATCGATGTACAGAATGGAGTGATTGACCTTCAGCTAGGCGACATGGTAATGTCATTCGAGATGGATAAATTGTTGAAGAAACCGATGATGGATGGACAGACCTTCACTGTGGAAGGCGTGGATGATATATATGATGAGGCAGCTGAAGAGCTTCTGTGCCTGGATCCTCTTGAAACCGCTCTAACTCTAGCTGAAAGAGAGCATGGTTTCCTGAGCAAGGATGCCGACAGCTTTGCCAAGATGCTAGATTCCAGCCGAAGAATGGAGCAGATGGTGGCGTACACGAGCCTAGAAGATGAGGAGAACTCGGCAGAAACAGACGGAGCACCCGCGAGCACCTGCTCCGCCACTTGACCCGATAGACAGCCGGGCTCAGGTACGCATTCCTTGCAACGAACTCTACTTACCCGGTAATTGTGAATGCTGATTTGAATAATGTGGAAGTAGCTTTACTTTTATGCGAGCTTAGGAAGTATAGAAAGGCTATAGGGTATTCGTTTGATGATATCACTGGCACCTCCCCTAATCTTTGCATGCATAGGATACATCTAGAAAATGAATCGATGAGTTCTATAGAACATCAGAGGAGGTTAAATCCGAATCTAAAAGATGTTGTTAAGAAGGAGATAATGAAACTTCTGGAAGCCGGTGTAATTTATGCTATTTCTGATAGTACTTGGGTTAGTCCAGTTCATGTAGTTCCTAAGAAAGGTGGAATAACTGTAATAAAGAATGATAGGAATGAACTGATACCAACTAGGACCATAACAGGCCATAGAATGTGCATAGATTATCGTAAACTGAATGCTGCAACTCGCAAGGATCACTTCCCTTTGCCCTTTATTGATCAGATGCTTGAAAGACTTGCTAACCATCCATACTAATGTTTTTTAGATGGTTATTCAGGTTTCTTTCAGATCCCCATCCATCCGGACGACCAAGAGAAGACAACATTCACATGTCCTTATGGCACATTCGCTTACCGGCGCATGCCATTCGGATTGTGCAATGTTCCTGCAACTTTCTAGCGATGCATGATGTCCATTTTTACCGACTTGATCGAAGACATAATGGAGGTGTTCATGGATGACTTCTCGGTGTATGGAGACTCTTTCTCTCACTGTTTGTCTAATCTATGCAGGGTACTTCATCGATGTGAGGAAAAGCACCTAGTTCTAAATTGGGAGAAGTGTCACTTCATGGTCAGGAATGGGATTGTACTTGGGCATCGCATATCAGAAGATGGCATCGAAGTGGATAAAGCTAAGATCGAGGTTATGATGAACCTACAACCACCTACTTCTGTCAAGGGGATCCGCAGTTTTCTGGGCCATGCGGGCTTCTATCGCAGGTTCATCAAGGATTTTTCAAAGATAGCTAGACCCCTCACGAGGCTGTTGTGCAAGGAGGTGAAGTTCAAATTTGATAGCGACTGTCTTGAGGCTTTTCATACGATCAAAGGAGCATTGGTCAGCGCACTCATTGTGCAGCCACCAGATTGGAGCCTACCTTTCGAGGTTATGACAGATGCTAGCGACTATGCTGTTGGTGCAGTTCTCGGCCAGAGGAAAGACAAGAAGCTCCACGTTATCTACTACGCCAGTCGCACATTAGATGATGCTCAGTGCAAGTATGCTACGATAGAAAAGGAGCTTCTGGCCGTCGTTTTCGCCTTTGAGAAGTCTCGGTCCTACCTCGTTGGATCAAAGGTTATAGTTCATACTGATCATGGAGCACTCAAGTATCTGCTGACCAAGAAAGACGCTAAGCCGCGGCTACTTAGGTGGATTCTCCTACTTCAAGAATTCGACCTGGAGATCAAAGACAAGAAGGGAATAGATAATGGTGCTGCCGACCATTTATCTAGGATGCGGATTGATGAAGAACCCCCACTCAATGACAGCCTCCCTGAAGAACAGGTTTACTCGATCGGAGCATTCCAAATCGAGGAAGCACATGCTCCCACCCAGCGAGCACCTGCTCAGTCCGAATTCTGCAACCAAACCAAAAGCGGCCAACATCCTCAGATTCCTTGGTTTGGGGAGATTGCGAACTACCTAGCTGCTGATCTAGAACCTCACGGTTTTGTGGGCAACAAAAGGAAGAAATTCCTAAAGGATATTCGCTATTACTTCTGGGATGAGCCGTACCTGTACAAGCATTGCCCAGATAGAGTATTCAGACGTTGCGTGGCTGAGGAGGAGATACCGGAGATTCTGTTTCACTGTCATGGCTCTTCCTATGCCGGACACTTCGCTACTTTCAAGACAGTCTCCAAGGTTCTGCAAGCGGGGTATTGGTGGCCAACAATGTTTAAAGATGCTCAGCGCTTTATCTCTAGATGCGATTCATGCCAGCGACAGGGCAACATCAGCAAGTGCAATGAGATGCCACAGAACTTCATTCTCGAAGTGGAGGTCTTTGACGTATGGGGCATTGATTTTATGGGACCATTCCCATCTTCTTTCGGGAATGAGTACGTACTCGTGGCTGTTGACTATGTGTCTAAATGGGTTGAGGCATTGGCGAGTCCCACGAACGATGCTAGGGTGGTGATCAAGATGTTCAAGTCTATCATTTTCCCTAGGTTTGGTGTTCCGCGAGTTGTCATCAGCGATGGAGGCTCTCACTTCATCAACAAGATCTTCGAGAATCTATTGCGCAAGAATGGTGTAAAGCACAAGGTCGCAACGCCTTACCATCCGCAAACGAGTGGGCAAGTTGAGATATCTAACCACGAAATCAAGAGCATACTTCAGAAGACTGTGAGCACAACTCGGAAGGACTGGGTTTCAAAGCTAGACGACGCTCTATGGGCTTACAGGACCGCCTACAAAACGCCTCTCGGGACCACTCCTTTCCACCTTGTTTACGGCAAAGCCTGTCACCTCCCCATTGAGCTCGAATTCAAAGCCGCATGGGCTGTCAAGCTGCTCAACTATGACATTAAGCCGGCTTCAGAACGACGCATGATGCAGCTACACGAGCTTCAGGAGATTAGGCATCTCGCCTATGAGAACTCAAAAATCTACAAGGAACGAACCAAAGCATACCACAACAAGCGCATCCTGGCTCGTAACTTCGCCCCCAACGACCAGGTTCTACTCTTCAACTCTCGGCTGAAGCTGTTTCCCGGGAAGTTGCTATCGAGATGGTCTGGGCCCTTCACCATAAAGGAAGTGCGACCATATGGAGCTGTCGTCTTGTTCAACACCAAAGGAGAAGAGTTCGTGGTCAATGGACAGCGATTAAAACCATATCTTGCCGACACACAACTCGGAGACGAGGAAGAAACTCCCTTGACCGAGCCTCCTCAAGCATAATCAACTCTCCACGTCAAGCTTAGCGACGTAAAACAATCACTTTCGTGGGAGGCAACCCACCAGGTAACATGTAAATATCGTGAAGTTTTTCGTTCATGTTTTGTTTATATTTCTTGTTTTGCTCGAGATTTTTTTTGTAGGTCTTTATTAAGTATTTGAGAAACCGCTCTTCTGGGAGTGAAGAGATCGATCGTTCCTGACAAGAACGGTCGTGCTACAAGGAAGAACGATCGTTCCCATCGAAGAAAGGTCGTTCTGTAGCCATCGGAGCTTGTGGTTATTTCTGTCACCCTTGTTATATCCATTTTCATTTTAGAACACTTTTATTCTATTTATGAGTTTGCGGATTTCTCTTTCAGATTTGTTTTAACCGGGACGGTTAAAAACAAGTCTGGGGGAGGGATTCATTTGTGTACTAACGGTGTGTTTTATGGATGTTTATTTCTTATGTTTTATTTTGGTTTGTTTAGATTTTCAATAAAAAAAAATAATTTATCGAGTCAAAACACTGTGTGAATTTGTTAACTTTTTGGAATTGCAACATGTTCGATGTCATTGCCTTACGACTGCTTAACATTGTTTGAGGATAGTTTGGAAACGCAGAAAAATCCATAACTTGATCATTTAGTGAATTTCTCAAATCATCTGAACTTAATCGAATTATTGGAACTTAATATGGACTTAATTTATCTCACTTAGGGGGTTGATAATCATGTATTGGATTTTACATTTGGAGTTTTCTTTGCATCATTTCTGCCAATCTTTGCTAACTCCAAATGGCTAGACTTATCCTTAGTCTAGTACCACACCCTTACCATTTCCATGATGAAAACCACTTATTTTCGTTTACTGTCATTGCATGCATGTGCAAAAACTATGGAATATACGGACCGACACAACTTTTCTTTAGGACTGTCTAGATAGGTGGTCTCTTTCTGATTAAACTCATGGGATGTGTCTAGAAATGTGATCTCTTTTTGAATATATTCATCGAAAATTTTTGTTTCAAAAGAGGATGAACTTTTAATGGGTAGAAGATTGTATTCACAATCAATAAATAAGCTTACATCGTTGAAATTCTTTTGATGCAGATCTTAGAGATTAACCGGTTCCATTCTCCGATATATATATAAAAAAAATGTTAAAAAAAAAACTAAATAAATAAATAAATAAATAAAACAGAAGGAACCGGGAAAGTCAAGGTAATATCTTTAAATTTCATGAAATGTTAAAAGAAATCATGTTCTTGTTTGTGACTTTGTTAAATAAGGGTAGAAGGATTAGAGTTAAGGAGAGTTGTGTACCTCCTAATTGGTCCGTGTCTCACTGTGATTTTGCATAATGATTTGCATCCGTTTGAACTGCTAGAAGAAACTGAAACACTTGAGCCACCAAATACCAACCTTGATACCTAGACCATAACGTGTTAGATATTCCCTTTGTCAGAGTACACGCATTTGATAAAGAATGTTAAATATTAATTTCTGCTTGATCATGAGACTTCACTTATTTACTACGGTTATGGAGAAGTACAATGAAGTACGGTTTGATCTGAACTTTGCGAATGCGGTTTACGGGCAAATGATTTAGAGTATGGTCCTATAAGTTTTACGAGTTTCACACGTTTTCAAACCTCTCCTCTTTGTAAGATCTCTAGTTTTGCTTTGGGACAAGCAAAGGTCTTAGTTGGGGGGAGTTGATATTATGTATTTTTAACATATTTTGATTTGTTTTTAGTATTCGGTTTGAGTTTTGATTTGCATCTTTCGTTAGTTTTTCGAGTCTTTTCAATTGTTTCGAGTCTTTTTACAGATTTTATGGAGTACCGATGGAGTTTGGTGCTTCCAGACATGTTCGAGTCGAGTTAATGTGGAAAAACACGAGCAAAATGACCAACTGAAGAGAACGACCGTTCTTGCTCCCACCTGCCCTGCCGACAAGATTGAAGAACGACCGTTCTCTCCAAGAACGGTCGTTCCCCGTCTCACCTACACCCACCTACTCTGCCGACTAAAGCCAAGGAACGACCGTTCTCTCTAAAGAACGATCGTTCCCCGTCTCACCTACTTCGCGAACGATTACTTAGAACGATCGTTTTTCTCCCAGAACGATCGTTCCCCGTCTCACCTACACCCACCTACTTCGCGATCGACCAGTTAGAACGACCATTCTCCTCCAGAACGGTCATTCCCCGTCTCACCTACTCCC
>VHIU01000253.1:42500-43869 GCA_010577795.1 Isatis tinctoria | reverse complement strand
ATGGCTTCTTCTTTGGTCTCTTCTCTTCTGAGACACTCATCGGCCTCGCAGGAAGAAACACTCCCGTGCCCCGTGGCTTAATTCTCCTTGTGCCGGCATCATCATCACTTGGTTTCGTTATGGAACCATAGTGGTTTGAGGCGTACCACATCCTTGGCTTCCGATCATAGTAGCGACCTCCTTTGTAACTCTGTCAATTATGAAACAAAGATTGGTTTATTAGACATCTTAACATTTAAGACTTGATGTAATAACAGAATAAAAACCTGTGGAAATGGACCCATGCAGTCAAGAAAGACCTCATTGAAGAGGTTTGAAGGTAAGAGAAGCAATACTTCCTCCACACGTAACACAGCCTCTCCTTTACAAGACATGTTGCTACGATTCAAATGCTACTACAAATATCCATCCATTGCATTTGTGTGTATATATACGTTACTTAGCTCAGAATTCAAGGGGTAAATCCGTAACAAATGCTAATATAGGTCGGGTCGAGTTGGGTGAACCTCTTTTTGTGTTGTGCATGGTACGTGGTGGTGGTTGCAGTTATGTATGTATGTGGCTTCTCTATGGTTTAGTTCGGCTTAAACCATGAACACTAGATTTGGTTGGCTATGCAAAATTCTTCTAACCCACCACACCAACACTTGTCCGTTGTTCCTTCTCATTTGACCACCAAACACCATATATCTTATTAGTGGTTGACCTAAAATATTCAATCCAAATGGCGAATGTATTATATTTTTGTCTTTTTCTTTGACATCACAGGAAGGAGATGATTGAATAATGTGCAATCATATTAGCATCAAAATGTTCATTTCGTCTCTATTATTGATCTTGACAATCATGAGCGCCATTCCAAGTTGGGTCTGCGTAGGAGCGTCCTATTAAAATTATCCGGTTTACAAAATATTGAAACCGAATGTAGTTGGTTTCAGTTCCAAAAGAGCATCTACAAAAGACAAACCTTAAATAGAACTTTAAAAACTTTAAATTTTGCAATAAAATCGTTACTATTATTCATAGTCAATTTATATCATAAAACTTTTGAATAACTACAAAACACACATTTAGAATATCACAAGCAATACCAATTCATAAAATATGTTAGTATTGTTGTATTTTTATTTCTGTATTATTTATGTTTCTATGTAATTTTATTTAATTTGTTATTTTATTTTGTATTAATTGTGTTTAATGTAACATTATTGATTTATAATATTTATTTTTAATGTTATTTGGTGTCTCTTTTATATAAATAAATTAAATAATTATCTTTATATCAAATATTTCTTTATTTTATATATAAAAATAAAATTAATAATATATATATCATATATATGAAATAAAATTATTTGAGGGTTAAAAT